>CANPUT010000108.1:0-43276 GCA_947578815.1 Epinotia ramella
GGCTAAACCAGCTGTATGACAGTTGTGCGTCTGATACGTTAGTATCTCTTATTAGTCTGTGATGCAATGCATGCATAAGCTAAGCGCGTGTTTTTTTTTAAATTTGTGTTGCCATATGTCGAAATAGAAAAATTGACAGTAATTAGGGAAGATGCAGTTATAATATTTACCATTATTTTGTGATCAAAATGTTGAAAAAACATAAAATAATTGCTACTGAAGCGTTTTTACTTTAGTTTATTATAATAAACACAAGGGGTAAAAACGGGACCCTATTACTAAGACTTCGCTGTCTGTCCGTCCGTCCGTCTGTCTGTCACCAGGCTGTATCTCAAGAACCACGATAGCTAAACACTTGAAATTTTAACAAATTATGTATTTTTGTTGCCGCTATAACAACAAACACTAAAAACAAAATAAAATAAATATTTAAGGGGGCTCCCATACAACAAACATTTTATTTATTTTTTTGCTGTTTTTATAGGTAATGGTACGGAACCCTTCGTGCGCGAGTCCGACTCCGGTTTTTTTTGTTTGATAGCTCGCTTTAGTGTGGTGATTTTTTATGTCCATTTCATCAAAATCGGTCTAGCCATTTTGAAAATATAATACACTTCGTCAAACAAGTATGGTTATTATTTTATTTTACGGTTATATCAATAACTACAGCCTGAATACCGTCCAACCTATAAAAAAAAACATGTAACCTTTTTTGTTCCAAATTTAATGAGGATTAATTTTGTCCTTGACACTTTTGATATCTATTATAGTTTTCCTGAAAATGTCACAAAATCACCAACGGGGACACATTTCATGGTGAGGGGGGGTCGAGCGTCAGGTGGAGGCGGGGGGGAGTGGTGAATTTTAAAGAGTACACCTAGATGTATCGCGTGTCAGGTTTGAAAACTATATTAATTTGTTTCATTTTGCCATACATTGATACATAGAATGACTGTACTAATAATGAATGTCTTTGTTGAAAGAAAACAAATTTCATAATAAATCAAGGGATAAAGAGGCAATATTATTATTATAACTTGACAGTTCATTGCATTGCACTAGCGAAACTGTGACCACATTCGTATGCAATGAACTGTCAAGTTAGTTAGCCTAATTATTATAAAAATTTGACAGTAATTATGCTCGGTAGTAGCGTTTCATTGTTGCTATTTAGACCTTAAATAGCAACAATGAAACGCTACTAAAAAAGCGAAGGCGGACGTAATAGTTATTTACGATACAAGTGCCAAAAATAGGAAATTCGCAACGAGTGGTGATAAATTAAAACACGACCGAAGGGAGCGTTGTACGATACAAGTGCCTATTTTTGGCACTTGTATCGTACAACGTTCTACTGTACATATTATGGCTCTTTAAAGTTTCGACATATGCACGAAAAGTGCTCTTTCTGCACTAGTGCGGGAAAGTAGCACCATATGTAATGTAAACACATTTTTGTATTATGCACATGAACATACATTTACGCTAAGTATTAAAAAAAAGCATGGCATGGCAACACTGACACTGACGAATTTGAAACGAAGCGGCCCAAGTTCATTGTTACTTACGCAACGAAGTTTTCTCTGTCGCACTTACGTACGAACCTGCAAGTCTGATAGAGAGGGAAAACATCGAATGCCTTTCGCGGGCCCATGCGTTGAATTAAACAAGCATTGAAGAAACATTTGATTAATTATTTAATTTGGTAATGAGTAGTTTTCACTAAAGAATTTTAAGCTTAGTATTAAAATGTAAATAAATAATTTACCGACGATAATATACGTTATACGAGTAGTACATTAAATATAAGTATCTTCTTATCTTCTTTTAAAAAATGGCTTCCATCTAAGTTAAGATGATTTCGCCAATGTCAAGTTTGCTTATAAAGCGACTTTGTTTGGTAGTTTGGTCAGTCGTCAATGATGCAATCAGCGTCAGAAGCTCCACTTAAGGAGCAAGGCGTCCACCGCTGACCGCATCCCCGACGAAAGACCTATATATAAGTAATTAAATAAAATAAAAGAGTCAAAACAGTGCATAAAATTAAAGCCGTGCTAAGCGGGCCAAGGCCGGCGAGGCGAATGTTCGACCTGTTGCGATCTGTCGCGACGTGTCTAGCCCGGTTCGCTGCATCGCGAATCGAATCACTTCGGGTGATCGTGATACTTGGTCGATTTAATTTATTTATTATTAGTAGTTAGGGTAGACCGGGGACAATAGAAACACGTCATGATTGAAACAAGTCAAATTTCTCGAAAACTATAATACCTACGCGCCTGATGCAACACTCAGAACACGCATTCTGCCATGTTTGAATCCTTGGCCAGTAGCGGTCGAGCGACGGTGCGAGATGGGAGTGTAAACGAGCCAAATCAGTTTTTCGCGGTAAAAACTGAATATTTGTGCTGTCATATATTTGTTTATACCTTTGTTTACTTTTGTATTTTGACAGATCTAATTATTTTGGTATCATAGTAAGGAATAAAGGAATGTTTATAATGGCTTTTGATCAGCGTTTGAGTCTTTTTTATATGTAATATTTGACCTTGAAGTTAAAAACGTCGTACGGGGACGGTAGAAACAACTTGCTTGTGGACGATTGAAACGTTTCAATCGTCCTGGCGTTTTAATCGTCCCCAAAAGTAACCGACTTGAGAATATATGGAGGTTCTGTTTATGTTCACTATTAATTGTGTAGTTTTTAACCTTGTTTATAGATTATGGAAATGTTAAGTTTTTTTTTAAATCTGCACACTGCGTGTCATTGTTTTTTTTTTATTCGAGATTTTATGTTATATTCAACCTATCTATTTAACCGACGTCTAAAAAAGGAGGTTCACAGTTTGACCCGTACATAAAATATACCTATATCAGAAATAATCACACATTCACATCGTACATTTTTCTAAATATAATTTGGCATATCGCAAATATTTTGTTTAGTAAAACAATTTAAACTGATTATTTATTGCGTCTATAATTTAATTTCACATCCCGACGTTTGTCAACACCTTTTGTCACCGGGTAGGTACACGGAATGGTTATGAATGTTATGATTGAAACAATGTTATAGTTGAAACAAGCACTTTTGTATGAAACATGATAATGCTTATTTTCTGCATATCTGTATCGTTACATATTGCATTAAAATTAAAACTACTTTGGTTAAGCTAAATCTATAAGGTAAGAGCAACAAAGAAAACTAAAAGTCGTAGACTTTTTTTTTACACTCGCGTTTTATCGAGATGTTTAGATCAGCTCATAAATTGAGAAATGTTTATGATATGCTCGCGAACTTTTGATGAGCTCATTGTATGCCGTGGTAGTGATGAAAAAGCTTAAAAAAGATATAAGTACTTTCAATGTGCCGAAGATATTAGAGTGTTTCAATTGACAGTCATGTGAGGTCAATTGAACCATACTGCCCCATTCTCTTTATGAAATTATTATCCCAAACTATGGATTATAAACCAACTAAATACATTTAATTCAGGAACCAGATAACTAACCTTGAAATATTTTGGGCGTTCATCTTTCTACTCCTAACTCCTAAACATATACATATAACGGTTACAGGCGGTTAAAGGCAAATTGTTTCAATTGTCCCCGGTCTACCCTACACCAGTCCAGTATTTTTCCGTCAAAATATTTTTTTTTTCGAAAATGTATACTCCTGAGATGGTCCCATTGTCGCCAAGTCAGAATCTGATGATGGGATCTTAGGGATATCGAGGGCAACCCTCAAATTTTACAGGCACGTATTACGTGTTTCATGTTTTTTCTAAAGCTACTCAGGTATTTGCGTCTGATAGTCATCAGTTCATGTTGGTGGGCTGATGATGGAGGGTACAACTCCTCAACGGTTAAGAGGTGGAGGATATTTTTAAAATTTTATAGGTACGTCAGACCTTGAATCGTATTCTTTCAAGTTATGCAAGTGAGCACTCTAGTCAGGATCTGATGACGGGGATCCCAGGGAAATCGAGGGCAACCGCCAAATTTTACAAGCACATCTTAAAGTGATTCATGTATTGTATAAAGCTAATCAGGCATTTGCGTCTCGTAGTCATCACTTCATGTTGGTGGGCTGATGATGGAAGGTACAATACAACTCCTCAACGGTTTTATATAATTTTAGGTAACACCTTTAATCGTATTCTTTCAAATTATTCAGGTGAGCACAAGTCAGGATCTGATGATGGGATCCTAGGGAAATTGAGGGTAACCCTCAAATTTTATAGGCACGCGTGTAGTGACTTCGGTATTTTCTATTATAACTCGTGCATTTATCCTCGGAAATCGCAATTTTGATGAAGTGCCGAACCATTCCGAACGCTTCAAATTGTCAATGTTATCGAGATTTCATTACGTGATTGTAGAAAAAATACGCAGCAGAACCGGAAGCCTTAATGCTCTTATTCTAAGTTAATATCCAGAGAATTGATTCGTAAATTTATTTCTAGTGTTACTTGCGTTGTTTTTAAGAAACGTGACGCCAAAGATCGTGTTTTTTGTAAGGCGCTATCTCGCTCGTTCCTTTGTGTTTTATCCCGTTCTGATTTTCCGATTTTATATAATAGATAATTTCGATGGGTCATGTGCCGTCTACGTTTTATGAGAGTTTTCATTTCATGTGTCAACTGTTGGAACTTAATGAAGTATCCAGTATCCAGATTATGTGATTGTACCCCAATGTGTCAGTACAACATGTCGAAGTCATAATTGGGTGTAGCGAGTAGCGGTACGCGGCACTACCAAGCAAATCGAATCTCGAAGTTCAAGTCTCTGTCGCTCGAATTACCATAAACCATAAGTGCGATAGAGACGGAGATATACGAACTTCGAGATTCGAATTTCGTGGTTAATATTATAGACAATCCGACCAAAGAGCATATAAATCCGACCACAATTTCTCAGTACAACTCGTTTGACAGTTGGATCGGCAGCGCAACATCCAACATGCCTCAGACGATAGCAATTAGTCGCTTCTGATCAATTGGGACTGACAAATCAAACATGTATAGACCCCAATCAAACATTACAAACTATATATTGATATAGCATTTAGTAGGTACATTGCGGCATAATAAAAATAAAAGTTTAAATAATAATAGTTTGCAAAGTACCATTGTTGTCGTTTAAATGCCAGCTACAACAACGTTGCGCCTGTAGCATTGTGGTAATTGTTTTTTTTTAATATTGCATTAAGTAAATTTCAGCAAGATTATAATAGTAAGTTTCAATTATTATACTATGCAAAGTACCCGTAAGTTTGTTCATTGGAGTTAAGACAACATTGAGCCTGTAACATTGTGTTGATTTCACAATTTTAACATTGCTTTAGGTAAATTGTCCTAATATAATAATTGTAAGTTACAATAATTTACATGTGCAAAATAACAGTAATGTTGTTTGACGAAATTACTACAACGTTGTAATGATGACATTGTATATAGTTTAATAAAAATATGTTGCAAAAATTACATTGCAGGAATGTTATAATTGTAAGTTAACAATAACTTTTATTTGCAAAATAACGGCAATGTTGTTTACGGAAGTTTCAACAACATTGTAATGGTGACATTGTATACAGGTTAAAAAAATATGTTGCAAAAATAACATTGCCGGAATGCTAATATCGAAAGTTTTCACAAGTTATCTTTGCTAAGTACCTGCAATGTTTTATAATGTATGTTGTAAAAATTAGGTTGCTACAATGTTTCACCTGCAATGTTACAATAATGATATAGTAGCAATATCATTAACGTAACTTACAGTAAATTTTAAAAAGTTTGTTTCTGCAAAGTATAAATAACAACTTCTATACGTAATGTTATTGCGACATCTGATTTAACATTTTGGTAAGTTTAAATATACACGTTAAATGAAAATAGCCGTAATGTTTATATGATCTTTCTTTTTAAACGTTCATATGGGGGGTCTATCAACATTGTAGAAAGTTTCTGTAAGTTTCATGCTCAGTGGGTGCAAATAACCTGTTAGAAAGTTGGCGGCAGTGGTGATGTCAGGTTTTGGCTGGAGAGAGAAATAAAATAGGACGACTGATGCGGATAATGTGTACTTTATATTGAACACAATATAAGAAACGCAATCCTTAAGATTATGTATATAATTAAAGATTACGGAATAGAACCTGGAAAACGATGTTGCTCGCATGAGCGCCGGAATCAAAGAGAATGACAGTGACACATGTCAAAAGCAATTAAAAAGTTAATTCTCGATTAACATGCGTTTCAAGTAGAAATGAAACGTTTGAGGAGACATCAAGTATTACTTGCTATCTTATTATAGTTATTATCAACATGATACTGGTTCTATACACTTGGGTATTCCACAAGGATCAGCAATTGGCAATACTTTATTTTTATTATTTGTTAATGATCTACCATCAGCAATCACGAGTGGCCTTTCCGTATTATTCGCTGATGACACAACTGTCGTAGTTAGCGCAAGGACTCATGAGCAGCTTGCTGAAAGGATCCGCGAGGCATGTTGCCAACTGCAGACGTGGTTTTCCTTAAATGGCTTGCTCTTGAATCTCGCTAAATCAAATATCATGCTTTTCTCAGGTTGTAACTCCACAGCGCCCCTGTGCATTGCTGATGGTCCGATGCCATTATGTAACGAGTGCAAATTTCTGGGCTTTACACTTGATTCGAACCTTAACTAGAAGGGCCATGTCGACCAGCTGTGTGGTAGACTGAGCAGTGCTGTATTTGCTCTAAAAAAGCTAAAGCCGCTGATATCCAAAAAGTCGTTACGGTCCGTATATTTTTCACATTTCCACTCGTTAATATCATACGGTATAGTGATATGGGGCAATTCTACGGATGCCAATCGAGTATTCATACTCCAAAAACGCGCTATCCGAATACTGGCTGGAGTAAAGCACAAGCATCCGTGTAAGAAACTTTTTGAAAGTAACGGCCTCATGACGCACTACTCACTGTACATATATGAAGTGTTGATGTTCCTGAGAAAGAATCTGCCAATGTTCAAGCGTGTTGAGGTCACGGGCAAACAGCTCCGATCAACAGGAAGACTCAGAACGGTCCCGCGTCGCATGGCACTTTTATGTAGGAATCCTCGAGTGATAGGCCCAACCTATTACGAACGACTACCCGCCGCATTGCGAACAGAGTCATCTGACGAAACATTCGAACGCCAACTGAGAAACTTTTTATTGAAAAACGCATTATATTCAGTAAAGGAATTGATGGACATTAAACATTAATAATATCACTGTTTTTGCGCAACTGAAGAAGAACCATATGGATCGAGCGTGCGAAGTGATGCGTGCCCATGCTGAGAAAACAGCGCAGATGGTGAAGTTTCTTCAGGAGGACATTCAGCGCCACCTCTAAGACATAAAAACACGGCTTCGACAACGGTAGTCAGGGTACAGTCTAGTCCTCTAATACATACAGACAACATTTCAAACATATAGTCTTTATTGCTATGACATGAGATGCGCAGATGCGGTTTGAATGTCGAGAGCGCCCTAGGCTAGCACCTCATCGGCGCCCCTCTAGCGGCCATAGATTTAAAATTATAATGAAAAATAAATTCGCGCCTCTTTGGAACCCCGCGCCCCCAGGTACCTGCCTAGTTTGATAATCATAAATTTATTGATAAAGGTACACACACGGGGCACACGTGGGTTTACACGTCAAGATTCGGTACATAATATTGGATAACATTTAACTGAATGTAAGTTAAAAATCTTAGTACAATACAAACGTCAATCATAACTGTAAACATGGACTTTACATATTTACATTATGTGGTTTGATGACACTGTCAAAAAATTCGTCGACGGTGTAGCAGGTCATCAATTCAGGTCTAGTAATTTTTATTTTTATTTTGTTAGCAAATGTGATGTCACTAGGGGCACTTTTTTGAAAGGTTGTCTGTATAGTTCGTTGCAGCCGAAGATATTGTAACACATACTTACTCTTTCAGTAATAAAGAGAACTACCCAAATACCTCCCAGTCGCTGTTAGTAGAAGTTGCGCTACAGAAGCGATATAAGCATTCGCGAAGCGTTGCTTATCGCTGTAAAAAGTTAATGTATTGAGAAGTATGGAGACTGCGACATTGGGAGCGGTGCGTGGGAGCGAGAGGCGCTCCGATCTCTCACTCTCACGTATGGCGCTCGAAGTCTTGGTCGAGCCCTAAGGGCCGTTACAGACTGTATTTCAGCTGCATTTCAGCTGAAAAAGTGCAGTTCTCAGTTCTTCAGTTCTGTTCTCTTACAGTTGACATAACTCTCTCTGAAATTATCCTCTATTATCTAATATATTTTTTTGCATTTAAATGCGAATTTATTAATTAACATGTAACAGTAACAACACAAAGAAATGTTTTTTTTTTTAATATCGTTGTTCATATTATTTTTGGCATTTGTGCCCTTAATAAATTATACAAAAAATCATGCATTTAAGGGTTAAATAGATGCCTAACTACCTACCTGATGGATTCTGGTTGTTAAGTTTTCTTCATATATTTTCTCATTGAACGATGAATTTTTGTTGTTAATTGTTATGTATGAAAATTGAAGTTGATTGTTAATTTGATTGTAATAAGTTTAAGTGTTACTAACTGAAACGTCTGTTACAGTTAGTTATCTTGTGATCATATAAATTAGATCAAGAATGGAGTCCTAAAGCATTCACGAAGCTACAAGTTATTATTTTACAAGTATAAACAGGTAAAAAAAGTCGTTTATTCCAAGCCAAATAAAACCCCACATTACATTACAAACATTTCGTTCTTAATAACAAAACACAATATAAAAAAGTACCCTGATGAATAACTACTGGCCATTTTAACTGTGTTGCCTGTTACACTTGTAAAATTGTAACTTGTAGATTTGTGAAAAGGGCCACCTTGAATTTTGCCTAGGCAAATACGGAGTTCCGATGTCCTAGATGTTTTTCATTATAGTTCAATAAATGTTACTTCTGTAACGTTGTTATCATTATCAACCATGACTTGTTATTGTTCCGAAATGGGCCATTTTACGGAAAGTTGTACACTCGACTTTTTTTTTTAATTTTGATATAATCGGGTTTTTTCTATAGGAGAAAAAAACTGTCCAAAATGTTACATATCATTTTCGTGTTCCATTCCGTTACCACCATACACCATATAAGCTTAGTATGGAAACGGTAACGGAATGGATGGATTTTTTAATCTTGGGACACTTTTTTTCTTGTATAACATTCGAAATTGCTCTCGGTTCTGAGACAAAACCCGATTATATCAAAAAAAAAGTCGAGTGTACAACTTTCCGTAAAATGGCCCAAATAGACAGAGGCGTTACGACCACATACTGTCTAACAAATGTCTCTTAATGTCAATGAATAAGACTGACACTCGATTTTCACCTTTCAACAGCCAGCCTGGAAAAGGGATAAAACAAAACGCCGTGCATTTTAAACTTAATATATTAAAAATAAATTATTTACGAAATAACATAACTATTCACATTTTAAGTCTTTAACGCCAATTACAAAATTGCTCGCTTATTGGCAACGTTCTAACATGCTACAAAGGGTCCCCAGGACGCTCGACTCTCCATACAAAAGTAGTTTGGTTCTCACTTTCTACCGACATGCTACAATCGGAAACTAGCTCATAGTGAGTAGAACGCTTTAATACCAAGTATCTAATCGCTTCATTTTGTTTTTATTACATTTTTAGGGTTCCGTACCCAAAGGGTAAAACGGGACCCTATTACTAGGACTCCGCTGTCCGTCCGTCTGTCACCAGGCTGTATCTCATGATTGTCATTTGACGTACATTGTTTTAAAAATATATTAGGGCGGAAAAGGTTTATCCTAAGAAGGTAAGTATTTATTTTATGATTAAGAACAAAAGTGAATATTCAAATGTATTTGTTTTTTCTGCCAACCATACCCTTTGCCACCAATACAGCACGTTGATAACGATCTTTGATCATGATCCGTGTTAGTAAGACAGTTGAAATTTTCACAGATGATGTATTTCTGTTAGCGCTATAAAAAATGCTAAAAAACATAATAAAATAAATATTAAGGGGGCTCCCATACAACAAACGTGATTTTTTTGCCGTTTTTATAGGTAATGGTACGGAACACTTGTCCGGTTTTTATTATAATTTATAGCAACATAAACTTGTTTCCGACCTATCCCATCACTACATACACAGACCTGAGGCGACACGCGACTGGATTTATTCGCATTATATTATGGTGCTAGTGTAACTACAATAACGCACAACGCAAGTTCAAAATGGTGAAAGCAGCCAAATGCCAGAAGTGCACAAAAGTATTAGAGAAGAAATTCCCTGGAATACAATGCAGCAAATGGCTACATTGCAATGGTACCTGCACCTCGCTCACACCGGAACAACTCAGTGCGCTATCCACGACGGATTCTATTGACTGGAAATGCCGCACGTGCTCAGCCGGCGGAAAGCCGAAACGCCTATCCGTAATACTCCCGGACCCGGAGCCGGCAGAGGACGAAGAATCAGAGGCCGAGGTGACCAACGAAATACAGAGCGAGCATGAGAAAAAAATACTACTCGATATACGTAACGTAAAGACGTGCGGGAACTAAGGCAGTCCGTTAAGGACATTATCAAGGAAGAGCTGCAAGATACCCTGCGGTTTTACTCGGAAAAAATCGACGATTACGAGGTAAGAATGAAAGACCAAGAAACCAAATTAATGATAATGGAAAAAAAGGTTAAACACCTGACAGACTCGAACAAGAACTTAGAACTTAAACACGAGGCATTAAAAAATAGCATCCATTAAAACCAGAATACAGGGTAGTTCCAACAGTATTCTAAGTATATTAGTTGACAGAGCCGACAGTCCTCTGCAGAGGTACTGGATATCGGCATTAATAAACCCTCATTCTGAGCAGGTTTATTATGTCAATTAGGTAAAGTAGGTTATTAGTGTAGCATAAGTAATTATATAGTTAACTAACCTAGTTTTAAGTTTACTAACTATCATGGATGGACCACTGTTGTCTTGAATAAAGAAATTTTGAATTTTGAATTTGAATTTGAATTAAATCAAAAACTCAGCAAGTTAGAACAGGTTCAAATTAGCAACGTGGTCGAAATCTGTGGCATAAACGAAGAAAAGGACGAGAATATTAAGCAAATAGTGTCTACTGTTAGCAGGGCTGGACACACGCAGTGGAAGGAGGTGGTTTGAAAAAGTAAACAAAAACACGCAGTCCCTTTTATCCAGTACTGTATTGTCATAATACACATGAATAGAAGTCGTCAAGATGGTAGTAGCTTATAGTAAAATCTATTTGATTTTAATTAACAAGAATGCGTCTTACTTGAGATCCGTCTAGATTAGAAGAGAGCAGCATTGACAAGCGTTAGCAATAATTGCCAGAGTCAAAATATTGATAAAGCTGCCCATGTAAGAGAGTACACAAATAAAGTGTGTCATAGAATATCCAACACTTCCCCTCTAGGGCACACTCTTATTTCCAATTGTACCAGTAGAGACAAAATTTTCAAAGAAAAATGAACATTAAGAAAATTACATTTTGGCTCTACCACATTAAATGCTATAAAGTGTGACGGTAGCTCAGACGGTGGAGATTAAATGATTAAAACTTCGTCAGCACAATTAAATTTATTTTAAAAAAATATTATGGTCGTGGATGGCCCGTCCGTTTCACTATCGCGGTGCGGTACTCCCCTGGCGCTATTGGCGCTGATGATGCACTGGCTGGTGGCGAACAGATAGGCTCCCACTCTGACGACGGCGAGCGATGAGGGTCCTCGTAATTTGTCCAGCCGTGAGGGGGAAAGGCGCGCGCCGAAGGGGCCGGTGTTTTTTTATCAAAAAAACGTAGTATAAACGTAGCACCCTGTGAATAAACGGCTCGCATTACAATGTGCTATTTATTGCCGATTATGCCGTCAACGGTGAGCACCCTGGTTTAGCGTAAGCAGGGAAGATACCGATTTTAGTTGGTGAGTGCTCACGATCAGAACGGAGGTACAGGTTTGATAGAAAATTAAAACACGAGAGCGTAAAGCATGATTTGGCAAGAAGCTAACTGTTACTGAGCGCAGAAAGTTACACTACGGTAATATTTATTGCAAGGCAATTTGATGTATGACTAACTAATGAGATTGCTTAAAGCTAACACTGAATGATTGTTTTGTTCAACACTTCACTTACCCGTAACGGGGTGCTCGAACTACATGTAAACACAAACTTGGATCGTAATGAATGTGAGGTTCCACTGCCGCGAAGGGAGAAAACTTTACTTAAATCACTTATAAGATAGTGCAGACTGTAAAATCCAGGCGCATGAAGACGCGATTTAAATAGGTATGCGAACGCACTGGCAGCGTCCGCCGTCTCGAGTCTCCTAGCAGTGAATGACGCGGGCGCACTCACACATACACAGCGCCGCCTCATTTACCATTATGCCCGCTGTACATAAGGAGACCGTTAGAATTATCGCGTAGAATGCCGGCGGTCACTTGAGATTTAATATTTATTTTGTATGGAAATTTTCGACTTTTATTTGTTGCTTTAAATAGTTATATTATTAGTTAGTATATCTTTAATTTATTTATTTATTTATTTATTAGGTACACTTTACAGATATCATACATTATGAGATACAATGGTTCTTTATGAATAGCTTATAGACTAGCATGACATCCAAGGCAAGTGCACACAGCATGATCAGCAAGTTAGCGCGTATGCAAGCAACAGCGACGAATCTGCATTGAATATTAATATCATATGCAGTAAGTATAAATCACAAAAACAAGTCCAAAATGTTAAAAACTTTAATTAATTAGTTTATTATAATTAAGTGATTTAAAAACCCTTTTTTGTATATTTTATATCAGATAGTGAATGAAATAACGAATCAATTGAATCAAACAATAGATTTATGATTCGATTTTATTTCTAATAAGGTAAATAATAAAATATAATTGTTTAAAGTGTAAAATTGAAATAATTTAGAAATATGTTACTGATTTATGACTTTGAGTAAATAATTAAATAATAATGTTAAATAAATTGTAAAAATGAATAATAAATTAATTAAAATAATTGTAAATATATAGCTTTAAAATAACATTTCATTAAATAATTAATAACATGTAACTATTACGTTACAAAAGAAACAGAGATTGTACACTTTAAACAAATTCATATTGACTCTACCTAAACATTATAATAAATCTGTTATAAATTCAAAGTATACAATAATAATTTGGTCCATATATACTCTAGTTTGAAATTAGGAGTCAACAAACGTTCATAGCTTTAACAAATTCGTTATGCTTTACTCTACCTAATGGCTTGGTCAACACATCTGCAATCATTTTATCTGTAGACAAATATTCTACTTTAATGACATTTTTAGCTATTAAATCTTTGACATAGTGGTATCTTATGTCGATGTGTTTCGTGCGCTTGTGACAGTATTCCTTTGCTAATAGTAATTTTTGAGCGCTTTGATTGTCATTATATGCGGTACAATTAATCTGTCTAGGCAAAATTTCAGATAAAAGACTTTTAATAAAATATACATCTTTACATACATCCGATATTGCAAGATATTCTGACTCACAAGATGATAAGGAGACACATCTCTGTTTACGAGATTCCCAATTAACTGTATTGTTGCCTAATTTAATGACATAACCAGTGTAGGATTTTCTGTCAGTAATATCATTGGCCCAGTCTGCGTCTGTAAAGGCACACATAGACCAATTCGTATTCTTATGATAACATAAAGAATAATGAATTGTACCCGCCAAATAACGCAGAATACGTTTCGCTGCTAACCAATGTGACCTATCGAAACAGTTGTTAAATTGACTAAGCTGGCTACATGCGTACGATATATCTGGCCGTGTACATACAGACAGATATAACAAGCAACCTAGTAGTTGTCGATAGTTATAAACATCATCCTGTAAACAGTCATTATTTTCAGATTTTACAAGTTTAGAGTTAATTTCCATAGGTGTGGCTGCTGCCTTACAATTTTCCATATTAAAACGTACAAGTAGTTTTCTAATATATTCGCTCTGATCTAGCGTTAAGGTTCCCTTAACTCTATCTCTAGAAACATTTATACCTAGACAGCTCTTAAGCGGACCTAAATTTTTAACATTAAACTCATTTTCTAAAATATTTAATAAATTTCGCTTGTTGGAGCTGTTTTTACTGTAAAAGACATAAAAATCATCAACATACAAAGCTAAAATCACTAAATCATCTTTGTCACCTTTTACATAGACACAGGGTTCACATTTAGATTGAGTGAAGTTATGCTCACTAAGTAGAGTATGTATTTTACAGTTCCACATTCTACTTGCCTGTTTAAGGCCATAAATGCTTTTCTTTAGTAAACAAACCTGACTTTTATTGTTGTTATTGAAACCAATAGGCTGTTCCATAAATACAGTCTCATTGAGGTCGGCATTTAGAAAAGCTGTTGCCACATCTAGATGATCAATGTTTAAGTCTAACTGATTAGCTATACAAAATAAAATTCGCATTGTAGATTGACGTACAGTCGGCGAAAAAGTTTCCTGATAGTCAATGCCTTCACGTTGGGTAAAGCCCCTGGCGACTAATCTAGCTTTAAACCGATCAAAGTTACCAGAAGCATCGTATTTTATTTTATAGACCCATTTACATTTAATTACATTTTTATCAATGGGCCTATCTACCAGTTCCCAGACATTGTTTTTAACTAGAGCATCATACTCACTTTTCATGGCATTTAGCCATTGTTGGCTATTTGAGCCATTAACAGCTTCCTCGTAGGTAATGGGTTCATCAGTTGATGGAGATGGTCCTTGAGCGAGTAAGGACAAATCATAGTCTAAATACCTCGCAGGGAGTACATTGCGCGTGGAACGTGACGAACGTTGTGGTGCAGTGACGGTCACAGGACGAGCCGCTGCATCACCTTCAGCTGCCACCGGGGGAAGGCTCACTGGTGGTGAGCCGCCGGCACCTGTGGAGTCAGCTGTGCTGGAGTCGCTGCTTCCAGTGCAGTACTCATTGGAGTCTCCACCTGAAATTGTGGATGAACTTCTGTCAGTTGAATTCAAATAATTATTTTCAATATTATTATCACTACTATCATTGTTTAAAATATCATTATTTGAAATTTCATTATTTAAAACATCATTATTTAAAATTTCTTTATCATTATTTGAATTTAATTGAATATCATTCTGACTAGAAACATTACCACTATCACAGATCTCATTCTCGGTATAACTATAAGTTACCATATCACCTATGGACAGTTCTTGTAATGGATTTGTATGGGGTTCGTAAAATCTATTCTCAATAAAAGCTACATTTCGGGATTTGATAACCTTTGTGGGGTCCATAGGATCAGCTAAGCGATAACCTTTAGAAGTATCACAATATCCCACAAATATGTATTCCTTTGCCTTAGAGTCCAATTTATCACGCTTATGCTTAGGTACCAAAGAAAAAGCAGTACAGCCAAAAACCCTGAGGTGTCCAAGGTTGACCTTTTTGCCAGACCAGACTTCCTCAGGTATACGTCCAGCTAAAGCCGATGTGGGAGACCTATTCTTTAAATATAAAGCAGTCATTACCGTTTCTCCCCAAAATCGTTTGCCAAGACCTGAGTGCTGTAACATGCAGCGTACCTTATCAAATAAAACGCGAAAACCGCGCTCCGCTACGCCATTTTGGGCACTAGAGTAGGGAATGGTTGTTTGATGGATTATACCATGTTCTTTTAAATATTGAGTAAATTTAGAACTAGTAAACTCTCCACCATTATCACTACGAAGGCAAAGGATAGGCAAATTCTTTTCTTTTTCTACCATAGCTTTAAAATGAACAAAACACTCAAATACCTGTGATTTGTTCTTCATGATGAAACCAAAACTCTTCCGGCTGAAGTCATCTGTGAAGGTGAGTAGGTATTTTCCCCCTCCATGGCTTGTCTCCGGCATTGGTCCACAGACATCGCTGTGCACCAGCTCCAGTGGTCGTGCTGTCTTGCTGCTGCTTGCCTTCGGGAAAGGCTCGGCCGAAAGCTTCCCCTTAATGCAAGCTTCACAGTTCTTGAGTTCTTTCGAATCCTGAAACACCACACCACATGCATCCAGTAACTTACACATACCTGCTGAATGCAAGTGTCCAAGACGAAAATGCCATAACTCCATGATAGCGGGTATGGAGACAGCAACTGAAGCACTCGGTGCGACCTGCCTAGGTTGCAGGTCCAAAGAGTGCATCCTATTAGGATTATACCCCTCAGCCCCAGATACATCCCCGGAGAGTTTATAAATGCCGTTTATACATTTAGCTACAGCTATATAGTTGCCAGGTGCTTTATTGAGACTATTATCCTTATCATACACAAAACACCCATCATTATTGAATAAAATAGAATGACCATCTTTACACAGTCTTGAAACTGAAAGTAAATTGGCAGATAGATTGGGAACTAGCATAACATTTTTAAAGGTTCTCACCTGTCCATCTATAGCAATATTCAAGTCTCCAATTTTTGAACTAGACATTGTTTCACTATTTGCCAAACTAATACACTGCTTCTTAGTGTCTTTTATGTTGCAAATAGTAAGTTTGGATCATTGGACAGATGAGAAGATGCACCACTGTCAAGATATATATCTGTCCGGTCCTGGGCAAAGTAGGCTGCGGTGGTAGACTTCGACTCCTTTTGCTTCTTGTCCTTCTTGAACTTAAAACACTTCGGCTTGATGTGACCGACTCGATGGCAATATGAACACTTCAATTTTCCAGTAATGTATGCCGTCGTGGAGTTACCGTTGCTTGCTGTCTTCCTTTGCGCTTCTTGGAGAAGACGAGCGCGCACCAGGTCACTCTTGAGTTGCTCTGACGATATGCAATAAGTTTCCAAGTTAGATACCAGAGTGTCATATTCTGCCGGAAGACCACTTAATAGAATTTCAGCAATCTCTTGGTCATCCACTATCCTGCCGATGTCTGCCAGCTGATGAACTAAAGACATCACATGTTCTATGTAAGCAGACATGTCTGTGTGTTCGGTGAAGTCCACACGATGAAGCTGCCGCAACAGCAGCACCCGCCGATACAGCCCCCTGTCCTCAAATATGTCAGCCAAGTTCTTCCAAGCTTGCTTGGCTGTGGCCGCCGACCGAACATATTGATAGAGTGCCGGCTTAACGTTTAGACAAACGCGAGCCAAGGCGCGCTGGTCGCGCACGGCATCAGCGCTTGTCAAAGCTGCATCCGTTGCCCTGTCAATTGTGTCCCACAATCCTTCCGTGGTCAAAACCATTTTCATGACGAACTTCCAGTTGTGATAATTGTGGCTATCAAGCTTTTCAATAGCTGTGCCACCCATGACGACATTTGTGGTCGTCGTATTTTCCGCCATCTTGACGAATTATTACAAAAATATTGTTGAGAGTTGTCGCAGGACGTGATGTTCATATGAATGTTGTGTACTGTGCCACTTTTTCAATAAGATGGATTGAGATTTCTTCTCCTCTCGTGTGGTTCTCACTGGGTACTTAACCTGTTAGCAGGGCTGGACACACGCAGTGGAAGGAGGTGGTTTGAAAAAGTAAACAAAAACACGCAGTCCCTTTTATCCAGTACTGTATTGTCATAATACACATGAATAGAAGTCGTCAAGATGGTAGTAGCTTATAGTAAAATCTATTTGATTTTAATTAACAAGAATGCGTCTTACTTGAGATCCGTCTAGATTAGAAGAGAGCAGCATTGACAAGCGTTAGCAATAATTGCCAGAGTCAAAATATTGATAAAGCTGCCCATGTAAGAGAGTACACAAATAAAGTGTGTCATAGAATATCCAACATCTACTGTTTGTCAATTACTAGAGCAAAATAAAGAAGACATTATAAAAGCGCATAGAAAAAAAAATACCAACACGGACAGGAACGGCGCAGGCAGCCCGAATCGCCAATGGGCATTTCTATCTACCGTTGTACCCTCCACTTTTTTGGATGTCCCCTTGTATTTTTTGCGATTTACTCATAAGATATTGATTTTATCCAGTTAAATGTTGCGTTTCCGTAAACTATATTAAATCGTCGCATCGTTTATTAAGTTAAATTCAGAATAAAACGCTTGTTTCCTGCCTAAAATCTAGTTTTTAAATATGGTAAAATCGTGCCGCCATACTGTCCCCTTCACAAAGTTCCATTTTTGAAGGGCATTTTACGCATATTTTTCTAAAGCGGTAACACCAAGTAAAACATTTCTGGTAAAGTTTATGCTTTAGGCAATGCGTTTTTGATGAAAAATAGCTTTTATAACATCAGTATTAGGGTTGAATTTAGATTAAAACGTTGTCCCCACGAAATCGCGATTTGGACATAGTATACGAATATTAGTAATCCATTTATATGGCTAATTGGCGTAACACACTGGAAGTGATTAAAATGTAGACGATTTAAACTGCTTAATCAGGAACAAGAAATAACGGCCTTACCCAAGTTATCTTATATCTTGGTATGCCGACAAAGAGGCAAGAAAGATGCACCGGCGTCAAATACGAGATGCTTCTAACCCCTTTGAGTTGCCAGAGCCTGAATTTCGACACATATTTAGAATGTCAAAAGATATGGCACTCTATATATGTGCCGAATTAAGCGACCAGTTAAATGCTGCACGGAGTGACGGCTTGCCTGTCTACATAAAGGTAAGGGACCCTATAAAAGTATATGGAAAAGTACTGTGATATATTCTCAATAACAATTTGAACTTTTAGTTTGATTACACTTACAGGTTCTGACATCAGTCAAATTTATGGCTGATGGAGGGTACCAGCGTGGCACAGGGCAAGACCATGGTCTGTGCATCGGGCAGACCACTGTCAGTAAATACTTGACACAATTCTGCCAAGCCATGTTGCCGTAAGTTATTACTGATGGTTGAAAACATTATTTAATTATTATATTTATAATTATTTTTAACCTAACTAGTTTCTAATTGTAATTGTTTTGTAATCATTTTTGTTTTGATTGAATAAATTAATTACATTAAGAACTTGCTATATTTTACAGACTTATGGAACGCTGGATAAGATTCCCAGGGGATGCTGCCTCGAGGCAACTGGTATCCCGGGGATTTTCTCATAGATTTGGGTTACCAAATGTATTGGGCACAATAGATTGTACCCATGTGGAAATATTTCCACCACCATTGCCCTATGGTGTTCAATATTTGAACCGAAAAGGTGTACACACCATTAATGTGCAATTAGTAAGATATAATTATTTTTTTACTTACTTATCATCTTCCTTAACGTTATCTTGCCTAAGAATACTTAGCCTTTTTATATATCATACATAATATTAATTGACTTCAGACTTTGAACAGAACTTGCCTTATACAGAGGAGTATATTTGTGTAGGTAGGTATGTATGTAGGAACATAAATAAATGTCTGGCAGAATATAGTGAATTTCCTTTCAACCAAATCTGCTTTGTGTTGATGATGATGACAGTTATGTTACTGTGCCATGACATGCCATCCTTACTTATAATGAGGAATATATCACTTTCAATTACATTTTTATCAGGTGGCGGATGTGGACTGTCGTATTTTGGGAGTTCAGGCCCGATTCCCTGGCAGCGTCCATGACCAATTTATTTTTAATAACTCAGTCATAAAACGGGAGATGCTGAGATTATTCGACGAAAGGGTTGGCGAATATTTCCTTCTGGGTAAGACAAGTCATTTATGTTATCCTACTAATATTATAAATGCGAAAGTTTGGATGTTTAGATGTTTGTAACTCAATTTTGCTTTGGATGTTTGTAACTCAATCACGCTTAAACGGCTCAACCGATTTGGTTGAAAATTTGCACGAAGATAGTTAATAGCCTGGATTCAAATATAGGATAGTTTTCCTGGGTCTAAGCAGACGAAGTGGCGGGCGGAAGCTAGTACTTAATATACTTTTAATGGAATGCTTTTTCTTTCAGGCGATTCAGGGTATGCATTAGAGCCGTGGCTAATGACCCCAATCATGGATGCTGCCCCAAATAGCTCCGAATCACAATACACTGACTGGCATTGTCTAGTGCGCAATATTATAGAGCGCACAAATGGTTACCTGAAGGGAACATTCCGTTGCCTGGGAATCGACCGGGTACTTCATTATAGCCCGGAAAAGGCATCAACAATAATATACACATGTTGTATATTATACAATATGCTTAAGCATTTTGGGTAAGTTAAGTAGGCAGTCGTTATTGTGATTGTAAAGGCAGTTTTACACAGGGTCAGTAACTGACGTCAGTCGACTGCCGAGTCAGTGCTGACCTGGCACTGCCATGTATAAATTGATTTCAAGTCAGTACAGTACTGTCGCGTCAGCACTGACTTCAATATCCCCGATTCAATAGACCCCGCCACCCACGCCAGCGCAATGACGCCGTGTAAAATGTCGAAGTCAGTCGCTGGTCAGTCGCTGCCAGTGCCACTGTATTGTACGGGGACCACGCTGGTCGCACCACTCGCACCGCATCACAAAATGACGCGAAAACTGAGCGACACGGAAACTTGAAGTTTATTCAACTATACCGCGATAATGAATGCCTGTGTGATAATAAATCACAAAATTATAGAAATAAAGAAATGCGTGCAACATCATTACAGAATATTGCACGAGTATTGAATTTAGCCCTACCGAGGTCAAAAATAAAATTAAAAACTTGAGCATTTTTCCGCACTGACTTTACAAACGTGTGTTCACCGAAAGAAATATCCTCGACTACTGACGAAATACTGACTGCGTCTAAATAGCACGAGTCAGTTTTCGGCGTCAGCACTGACGACAGTTACTGACCCTGTGTAAAACTGCCTTAAAGTTGTGTATGCTTGACAGTATTTATTTGAGTTCGATTTGTTTTACAGAGTTGAAACTGAAGACTTCCAGAACGCTACCCAGGAAGAAGAAAACAGCGTTGGCCCAATGGTCAATCCACAACAGGGACGGTTGCTGAGGGTGGCTCAAGAAAAGCGAGCCAATCTAATAAATACATATTTTCAGTAATTGATAATAGCATTTTATTGACTTATAGTATAAATAAAATATATATTTTTAGCAATAAAAGTCACACGGTTGAAAGATAACGATTATAATCACATTTTCTACAAATATTCAATGAATTTACATAAAATCTAATATTAAACAATAATAATCTCAAGAGCGACGTTTATACAAACCAACCACTACAAGAATCTGTCAAAAAGTGACAATCTAGAACTATTCCCGCGTAAAATGACAACTAATGTCATCAGGGCCGTTTAAGGCATTTTTAAAAACGTCGAAGATCCAACACGGCCTCTCCTGACCGTGCATCGTCCTCGACTGCATGTTCCGCTCTTCATCACCAACACCCGCAGCAGCTGTTGCTCGGACTCGGCAGCTGTTTCACGGAGTCGGCAGCTGTTGCACGAAGTCGGCAACTCGTGGCTCCGCTCCAGATGTTTCTTGCTCGCTGGCTTCTGGAGAACCAGCATTAGGACCATCTGAAACATTATGACCTTAGTCTCCATACTGCCTTATTCAACATTACTTTCTTTTCAATCTTCACTCAAACATTCTTATTCACCAGAGACATAGCAATTCATACATTGAAAGTAATGTTTATCACTATCGCATCACCACAACTAATTCATTCATCCTTACATGACCATCATATCATCATGGTTCATTCATCATACGAAACCAGAAATCATTCATCAGCTTTTAAAAAACATTCACTGAGACGTCTCATTATCAGCCAAAGTAGGATTGCCTACTCGGCTGCACATGTGCACCATTGAGATTGGAAACGTTCCCCTTCATCACCCAGGAAGCTGAGAACACAAGTCTCCTCCTCCAATGTTAACAAGGATTTCACCCACTTGTTAACCTGCTGGTAAACTACGTGAAACCCCGCACGCACGCCAGTTAGATCAAATGCCATTCCCGCGTACAGGATAATGAGAGTTGATCCGTCCCAACGCTCGCTCGAAAAGCCACGCAATAACCCTTCTACATACATGTGCAACAAGGCATCACAAGAGCTTGTTAACCAGCACCATGTATGACGTTAACAGAGGCTAGAGGCGTCCCACTAGCATGTCAACCTGCTCACGTTGACAGTACCATGTCAACCTGCAATTGACAAAAATGTCAACAACGACCTGTCATCCTGCTCAAACTAAAATGTCGACAACAACATGTCAACCTGCAATTGACAAAAACATGTCAACAACCGTTAACAAAAGCACAGCAGGCGTGCTTGTTAACCTGCACACACGTCTACTATCATTAATGTCTTATTGTGATTCTTTTCATCTTGTACGAGTAAGTCAGTCAGTAACAGTAGGTAAGGGTACGTCGAGATACATTTGTTGGCCAAATAAAGACTATTAGAGGGACTGCAAAATTAAAATGTTTTCTGACTCAAGAGAAAAGAGGGTATGGAGTGGGCTTATGATAAACCGAATCACAACTGTCACGAACAACAATGAAAGCAGCGCATGACTAACAACTCTCCTCTCCACATTCTCAGATATGAGAACTCGCTCATCAACCGCAGTCAAGAGCGTCCAAGAAAGTTGTGCATGCCTCCAGGCATCTCCATTCTTTCCACAGCACCAGATAGCAGGATCGGCTTATGAACCGCAGTTCATAGCCACCAGGAAAGCAGTCCTTGACTCCAGGCACCACTATCCTCTTCACAGCATCAGCAGTACTCGATGGCTGATTTTCTGGCTTCCTCACGAGATCCGCATATCAACCGCAGTTAATAGCGTCCTCTTCTTACAGTAGACAGCCACTGCCAACAAAATGAATTACCAAGTACAATTGCTTCTACAAACACTTCCATTACAATGAGTCGCTGTCTATTGGACTATTGTCGCTTCTCATTGGAAAACAGTTCACATACAGCAAAGTGTACCACCATCATCCACGTAAAAACTCTTTTCATCAGACCCGTTCGGCTCTCACTGACTCATTACTTCAGTAATTTTTAGCACATACCGCTGGGCAAATGCTTCCTTCACTGACATGCATACAAATAAATCCAAGTATGTAACTTATCAAGTCAAAATAACATCTGGCATGATCTACATCTACAAATCAACAGAGTTGAGCCATCAAATCAAATAGATCAAGTTGCCTTAGACAGTCTCGCTACAAACGATAACCACATTCAATCATAGCTTCAATGAAGCAAAACAAAACTTGTTTGGATGTGGGGTCGCTCACTATGTGTAGACTTGCTTACTAGTACAACCTATCTAGGCACTATCTAGCTACCAGCACTGATAGGTACGACCAACTTACAACGTCGATTGCATTCAAAGGGTTAAAAGTAGTGCACCTTCTTGATACTAGCTCTGGTAAACATTGCAGCTAACTATTTAACCAGCCTGTCATCCAAGTTTCACTAGGATGTACAGTTCACTAGATTATTCTTCATGTTATATTTCATAACTAATGAAATAAAAACCAACAGGGCTTTCATGTCTACTTGGTTCAATCATTAACTAACACCACAAATTATTTAAGCCCCATTCAGTAACCATTCAATGATTATGGACATAAGTTAATATTAGTCTGCACATGATGACAGACATATTCTATCTGTAAACTGAGAACAACTAGTTAGAATTGCAGCTTCTACAATCACTCTGTTTATGTAACAGCACAAATATAAAAACAATTTGTCAAAAACTTCATGCTTTGGTAGCCACTTCTATTTTGGCCGACTGTACCTGTCTTTGCACAGTCATCAACTAATCATTAAGACTATTCCAAAAACTCATTGCTCATGCTAACATGATGGGTCTACCATGTCTAACTATGTGTAATCAAAGAGCCAAAATGACTAGCCTGTGTCAACCTCATCAGACCAGCCTGATGGCATTGTCATCCGACAAACTCAAATGTTTGAACTTTCATAATTTCAACTTCAATCCAATTTGGACTTCAAGAAGTTGGCTTAACTTGATCTGCAAGACTTGAACTAAACAAGTCAACATACATAACTACATATGTCTACATGCATACAAGCAAACACACATTGCAAACTCAATAAAAGGTTGTATGTGTTTTCATGTATCTGTCAAATCTAATGCAATTACTGACCTGAAAATCTAGCAATCATACCCATTTGACTTCTCACTTTGTCCCATGAAATTCAAACATGATACCTAGGCTTGTTGTCATTTTGTCATATCACATTACACAAGTTTAGAATGAAGTCTCACTATATGTCATCAAAACAGTACATGTGCTAATTAGAATCAAAACACATTATGTGCCACTGAACTACTGACAACTTTTTCAGGTACCTTCTAAGGCAATAATGTTACTAGATAAGTACAGCCATAGGCTACTAGGCACTCCATGCTTATCTAAATTGCTAGTGCCAAAAATTTGGTCACTCACACCGCTAACTTTGTTTTAATATTTCTACCACACTTTGAAAACCAAATTCTTTGACAGTGAAATCAATGACTCACATGATAATGTATATAACAGCATGTAAATACAAGAACTACTTAGTGTGTTGGCATTTTTTTTTTACTTAATGGCACTTGCAATTCTTATCTTACTTATCTCACTAAGGTATGATGGCAAGTTCATAGTTTGAGTCTAGTAATGCTAAATATGACACTAGTACTTTACTAGATCCACTAACACAGTAGGAAATTGCATCTCATAACATATGCTACAAATCAACGCTCATATTGATTTAAAAGTTTTCTCATACCTGGTCTGATCCATTGGCAGTAGGTACTCATTTATTTTTTTTAGATGAGTAATTACCCGTCTACTACTTGCCATGTGTATCACCACCCGTCTCACTGTGCCAAGTCGGGAGCGTCCAACGCAGCTCAGGAAATGAGGTTGTATGTACACTGGTACTGTTGACTCAACTGCTTCATGAGTACCTACTTGACAACTCAAGGACACCCATGGAGTCTAGAACTGACCGCTGTTGCAGTTCCTAGGCAGCTCCTGTTGCAGCTTGTAACATTACCCTCCTGACAACTGACGGCTGACCTGTGGACACTTAATGCAGATCGCCTCGGAACCAAATATTAATAACACGCTTGCTGCTCTGTAGTTACCGACCGAAACATAACCACACCGATTGTGAGGTATTTGTCATGTTCGTTAACGCCGATACGAACAAAGAATTTTAGCGAAATGGCGGCCATTTTTCGCGCCACCAGCGTGTGCGCATCGATCGATTATAACACTTTTGATCCCTTGCGAGTCAATGGGATCCAATTAGATTGTCTGAACGTTGCTCTTAGACATATTGCAAACGAGAGTTACATATTTTTAGCGATAACTTCAGCTTAGAACACGATAGGTTAGCTAAGCGCGTCGTAGGTATTAACGCCTTGTGGGCTAATGAAATACCGTGTCTCACTTCTGATTTTAGCAATAAAAGTCACACGGTTGAAAGATAACGATTATAATCACATTTTCTACAAATATTCAATGAATTTACATAAAATCTAATATTAAACAATAATAATCTCAAGAGCGACGTTTATACAAACCAACCACTACAAGAATCTGTCAAAAAGTGACAATCTAGAACTATTCCCGCGTAAAATGACAACTAATGTCATCAGGGCCGTTTAAGGCATTTTTAAAAACGTCGAAGATCCAACAATATTATTAAGGGTGATATCAAATCATTAGGCGGTCATAGATACCTCTTTAGCCTAGTTGATAGTGACCCTGCCTACGAAGCAAGAGGACCCAGGTTCGAATCCCGGTAAGGGCATTTATTTGTGTGATGAGCACGAATATTTTGTTCCTGAGTCATGGATGTTTTATATGTATTTAAGTATTTATTTATCTATATAAGCATGTTTATCGTCGTCTAGTACCCATAGTACAAGCTTTGCTTAGTTTGGGACTAGGTCGATTTGTGTAAGATTGTCCCCTAATATTTATTTATTTATTTAGATGCTTCTTATGAATGTTTGAAATTCACGTGTTTGTGGATGTAAAAAACCTAGTCCTAGTGTGAAGTTCCGTAGATGTTGATTTAAAAATCATCTACATATCATCAAGGAATAAATATGGAAACGATAATAACGATGAAATAAATATCATTTCTAAGATAGTAGGGGTTTTTGTGAAATGGTAGGATTTCGCACTCAAGGTATTGAAATATGAAGTCAAAATAAAATAATTTTAATTCCAGAAATGCAATAATATATATACAAAATCAACAATAAAATATATACCTAGACAATGACAAATCTCAATATTAGGGTAAAATTGTAAAAACGCTAAAGTCCCACATTGTCGGGTTACGAGATCGAAATACGAATGAGTACGTACTTATTATATACTATTACCTATTCCTAATATTGAGATTTGACATTGTCTAATATTACAATATATAATAGAACATATTTACAAATCGTTCTGTTTCTTAAAAACCATGGTCCCGTCCTGTAAAAAAAAAATCAATTATATATGTTGTCTTTATATATAAAATGTACCTAGAGATCATGAAAAAGAACCATAATAGTACATTACGTACCTAGGGCGGTGAATTCGTGAATGCCCTAGATTGCAGGTGTTTGTGGCCTGAACCGAAGGTGAGGGCCATAAATATGCGATCTGGGGCTTAACGAATTACCGCCCGTGGTGCGTACACAATTTTACGTCTTCTCCTGGGAGTCCTGGGTGTGAAGGGAGATTTGCCGCTGCGCCCGTGGGCGGTAAATCTCACTTACCGCCCGGAGTGACGTAAAAAAATATTATACGTACTTTTAATTTCACCATCTGAATTGCTCCGCGTTGTATTTCTGTAGAAACAAAAACATAATATTAGGATTGCTTGCTGGTTAGCAATCGCCCTTATTTGGAGCAGCCTACTACCTCCCAAGGTATCTCCACCTTTACCTCCTTGACCTCAGCCATTTAAACACGGGTTCGGTGTATTGGGACTGAGGGACCTACATATCAAGCTGTCAACCCAACACATCCTTAAGCCAAAAGAATGTCGGCAACGCGCTTGTGACTCCTACGATACGCTGCGGAGTACTGTAACTGCGTCGCTGTTTACCATCACGCGGGCCGTAAGCTTTCTTTGGCTAGCTACCTTTGTGGAGAAGCGTTCCTGTCCTGCGATAAACTCTTAACTCGTACTCGAGAATACTTACGTTTGGTGGATAACGTTAGCGCGAGCGGTTTAATTACTGGTAAAACTTGCGGCGCGATCACCTAAAAAAAAGACGTCTACTTTAAGTTTTTTAATTAGCGATAAATACCTACATGGCATACAATACAGAATTTACATAAAGATATCATTTATTCCATTGTAATATGGAGAAAAATGTAAACATCTCTTTGAAGTCAACTGTATAAGTAACCTACCTAACAACGTCGTGCCACAGAAATCGTTAGCCTCTATTGCCTGAAGATGTCAGCTACTTATATGTAGGTACAATCAATATTCATAAATTAAAACCTGGTTCGAGTCAGCGCGTTCCGGTTTCAAGCTTTGAGGTAAGAGAGGAGAACTTGTCGCCGCAACTTGCTCCACATCCACAACCAGCGTATTCTGGCTCTGGACACGGCTGCCACGCAAGTCCAGCATCTACACATAAGGAATTACAGTTAGATGGATTCGATTAGTAGCTGTGTAGAAAAGATAGGTCCTCCGAATAGGAAATAGTCCTCTGCCACAATAGATCAAGTTATGGTCGAAACAGTATATATTATAAATAAAAGAGTTCCAAAAGAAACCAATGGCAAAACTTTGATAGTTGTTGGCTGGCTACAAAATAGGCAAGACTAAAATAAAAAGAAAGCTATAGTGACCTTCGATGTACTGGCCTCTATGCCTTCATTTTGTGGTAGGCTCAAACCTTTGTTTCCAGTCCTGAAATAGTATTTTTTCATTAGTCATAAGCGGACGAGCTAATTATTTTGGCGCGTTTTGATATTGGACCCGGAGGCCCGTTGCGTGTAATGCCTCCATATTTACTTACTTAATTTCTTTTAAAATGTCCCTGAGGATGTTGGTCTGTGCTTTTTGTTCTACTAACATTTCTGTTTTTACACTATTTTTTTTTTTTAATTCAACAACCATGTCCTGAAATCATAATATTAGTAAATAGGCAATTATTTTTAAATACACACTTGAACATTAGATCACAGAGAAAAAAACTGGCTGTGACAGACGGACAGCCTCCGAGTGGTCGCATAAGTGTTCCGTTGGATCAATTTTGGTACGGAACACTAAAAAAGATGAAAGTAAATGACGATAATGATGTGATGCGAGCATTAATTACCTTTTTATAAAGCACGCACGTGCACGTTGCCCAAATCGACGTTATCGTCGATTTGGGCAACGTGCAGATTTTTAAACTGATCGGCATTTGTAGGCCGGTTGCGACGTATTGATCTGTGTGTAGTGTGTTCCCCCCCAGAAGAAACAGATACAATAGGTGACCGAGCAGGTGTACGAGCAGGTACATGAGTTGGTGCATGAAGTCGTACACCAGCAGGGGCAGAAGCACGCGTAGGGGAAGAGGCTGGAGAAAGGGTCAGATGAAGATCTGGAGTAGGGGAGTAGCTAGTCGAGCACAGGGTCTGGATTGCGATGGGCGTAGCAGTAAGATCCATCTCTTCTATCTGTAGCATGCAAATAAAATTATAATTTGAATGAGCAAGACACCAGCAATTAAGTCTCATATAATAAAGCTGAAGAAAGTCAAAAGTCTGTAGGTACATGGAAGATATTCGAAAAAAAGTTGGCTGGGGATACTTAGAATCGATAACAGCACGTCTATCATGCGACGGCCGCGACATACTCTAGATTTTTCTCGCACTATATCTTGTTCTAAGTGTTCTAATAAGAAAGAGACGGATAGTGCGAGGAAAATCGAGAGAGCTCGCGCGCCGTCGCATGAGAGCCGTGCTGAACAATGTTCCAACAGTTTTTAGAACTATTGTAGTTTGTCGCAGCGCGCACTCGTCGATGTGTGTGTGTGTGTGCGTGTGTGTATGTGTGCGACTACACATCGACGAGTGCGCGCTGCGACACGACAGCGATTGCCGCGGCGTATCGGTGACCGTCGACGACCGTCGCGGACGTTCGCCAGCCGCAGCTGGCGACTGTCGCCGATGATCGCCGATTGCTGTCGCGGGTGGCGGTCGCTGCGTGCTGTCGCTCGTCTATAAGAGCTCTAGGCTGCTTACAGACGAGCGACAGTACGCGACACACTGTCGGCGACGGTCGCCGACGGTCGTTGACGACCGCCTGCGACGGCTATCGGCGACGGTCGGTGACTGTCGGCGACGGTGGGCGACGGTCGGTGACTGTCGGCGACGGTCGGTGATACGCCGCGGCGATCGCTGTCGTGTCGCAGCGCGCACTCGTCGATGTGTGTGTGAGAAAATACGTGCTCTTCACACACACACATCGACGAGTGCGCGCTCTAAGCTAGTCATTAATAAGCACCTAGTTATACCTTGTAGGTACTTAGGAACTTAAATCTTTGCTGAATATAGAAGTAAAAAAATCCAATCAAATGTAATGCTAATGACACAACAACTCACCGTTCCTATTGTGGACTCCTCAGGCCTAACACCAATGGATGAGTCATCCCCAATAATGCTCAATACTTGTTTTGAGATGTCAGAAACTGGGGTCACCACTTGATGGTTGCCGGTGGCGTTTAACGTTCTTCGGTTTTCCGCATTTTCACCTCTGGCTTTTTTTTTTAGTTCTCGCCATGTCTGTAAATTCAAATATCATGTTAACTGCAAACTCCGGCTATCCTACAAATATTTTTGCATTATAAATGCGAGTTTGGCTATTTGTTACTCAATATGTACCTACCTACTCTATTTGACATGTAAAATAATGTATTTTATGAATAAAAATCTGAATCTGAATCTGAATCGCAATTAAACGGCTCAAACTTATAACCTGGATTAAAATATAGGATAGTTTTTATCTCGGGTCCACGCAGTTGAAGTCGCGGGCGGAAGCTAGTATGACATAAATGACAACATGGCAACAGTACTGTCTTTTCGAAGATCCCAGGGTTCTAAATACTTTTTATTATTTTTATTATTGTGTTATTGTGGGCCTTTATATGTCGCTTCGACCAGCAGGTGATCTATTGTGGCAGCCCTTTGTTTTAGATTTCACCGTTAAGACCCGTTGCCTCTAAGAAATTCCAGATTCTTTGGGCGGTGATATGTTGTACCTCTTCTGGGTGCACGATGTGCCGCCCTAGGTAGATACTTCTTTTGTGCATGAGTGGTCCGCAGGAGCAGAGAATGTGCATTGCTGTTTCCTCTGTCTCCTGGCAGAACCTGCAAGTTGCGTCCTGTGTCATACCCATTTGAAACAGGTGCTTGTTTAGTTTGCAATGTCCTGTCAGAATTCTTGTTACTGCGCAGGTTTTGTGTCTTCTGAGTTGTAATAGCTCTTTAGACAGTTTATTGTTGTACCCTTTGATCAAGGCTTTAGCATGCTTTTGTCCTTTGGCGAACTTCCACAACTTTATTGCCTCTGATTTTTCTGTGTTGTTTAGCAGAGAATATGCTTTCCGTTTTGTGATACCACAGAACGGTTCTGGGCCGACCAGGGTTGTGTCTGCGCCCTTCCTTGCAAGTTCATCTGCTTTTTCATTTCCTAATATGTCGGAATGTCCTGGTACCCATCTAAGTATGACTTTGTTGGTGTTAGCCAGGGTGATTAAATTGTTTTTACAGTTCTGGACTAGTTTAGAGTAGGACTCTAGGGATTCTAGTGCCAGCAGAGCAGCTTGGCTGTCTGAGTTGATGTAGATGTGTTGGTTTCTTAGGTTTCTTTCAAGATTGAACTCCACGCATTTGTTTATTGCGAAGAGCTCAGCCTGATAGATTGAGGCCTCTTTCCCCATGCTGACGCTGGCTTTGAGCTTTGGCCTCTCACCGTAGATACCGCATCCAACATCGTCACCTTTTTTAGATCCATCTGTATACCAAACGTGGCTTCCCTCCTTGAAGTCCATTTGGTCGTTTAACCATTTGTCTCTCGGAGGTATTTCCACTGTATACAGCTTGGTGAATGTACATTCCACGTAAGTATCGTCAGTGGGCATGTTTAGTTTTTTGTTATCAAAAACAAGGGCCTCCAGTTTGATTAGCGCTTGAGAGCGCCATTTTGGCCTTGTTAGTGTGCATATCCTGTAGATGCACTGCTTCGCCTCCTTTTGCACATGCAGGTGGAGTGGCGTTAGATCGAGCAGTGCATCCAAGGCTGCCCCCGGTGTTGAGCATAAAGCTCCTGTTGCTGTTAAGCAAGCTGTACGCTGTAGACTGCTTAACTTTGTGATGGCTGTCTTTTGGTTGGCTTTGTTACACCAGACTGCAGAGGCGTATGTGATTACAGGCCTCACTACCGCTGTGTAGAGCCACAAAGCAATTTTGGGTCTTATGCCCCATCTTGCTCCTGCCATTCGACAGCAAGTCCACATGGCCATTTTTGCCTTTTGTATTATGCTTTTCAAATGAGCGTTCCAAGTTAGCCTTTGGTCAAAAGTAACTCCTAGGTACTTGACCTCATTTGAATACGATATTTCCTGTCCATTCAGTTTTAGTTTGGCGAGCTTGTCTAGTTTCCTTTTTTTGTAAAGGGCACTAGTACTGTTTTGCTCGCATTGATGGACAGGGCATTCTCTTTGCACCATTTATTTATGGTGTTTAGCGCTCCTTGCATTAAGTTCGAGATTGTGTGGAGGCACGGACCTTTGATTATGACTACAAGGTCGTCGGCATATCCTTGCGTGTCATAGTCTAGGTCCTTCATAGTTGCTAGGAGTTGGTCCACTGCTAGGGTCCATAGTAGTGGGGATAGTACGCCTCCTTGTGGACATCCTCTTGTGGTGTAGAATGTATGCTCAGTTGCATTGAGGGTCAGAGTGACTATTCTATTCGAAAGCATGCTCTGGATCCATCTGATGGTGATTTCGTCCACGCCCTTTGATGCCAATCCTCTGAGGATAGTTTCTGTGGGTGTGTTGTCGAAGGCACCCTCGACGTCAAGGAAAGCACATAGAGCTGTTTGCTTGTCCTCTAGGGTTTTTTGCACTTTGTCGACCAGATCAAGTAGTGCGGTTTCCGTAGATTTCCCCTTTTGGTAAGCATGTTGATTCAGACTTAGTGGTCTGACTGCCAGGTATTTGGCTCTAATGTGCTGATCAATGACTCTTTCCATCGTTTTGAGTAAGAAAGATGATAGACTAATTGGTCTGAAGGATTTGGGCTGTGAGTAGTCCTTTTTCCCTGCTTTTGGTATGAAGCGTACCTTGACTCTAGTCCATTGTTCCGGTATGGTCCTCCAAGCAAAACTAGCTCGGAATATTCTTACCAGGTGCGGAAGGATTAGGTTTTGTCCTTGCTGTAGTAATGCAGGAAAGATACCGTCCTCTCCCGCCGATTTAAATGGTTTGAATTTTTTCAGTGCCCATATAACTTGGTTTGGTCTGAAGATATTTGCAGCCAAATTCCAGTCGTTGTTATGTGCCCTCCGGGCTTGTGTGCTCCTTCGGGTGGATAACTGAGTATCACTGGTGGGGTAAGAACCTGGGAAGTGGATAGTTCTAAGCAAGTCCATTGTTTCCACCTCCGTGGTCGTAAAGCTGCCATTAGGTCTTTTAAGTAGGCCTAGGTAATTGGTTGGTGTCTTAGAGAGAATTTTGTGAATTCTCGCTCCTTTATGTGTTTGGGCGATCTCTTCACAGAACTTCCGCCAAGACCTCCTTTTTGCTTTTCTGATCTGTTTGTTATATTCAGTCAATGCTCTACCATACCTTTCCCACTCGTTTGGTCTGGTTGAGTGATTGAATATGCGACGGGTGGACACACGGAGCTTTTCTAGCCTCCTGTTCCACCATGTCGTAGTGTGTTGTGTGATTGATTCTCTCAATGAGCAGCTCAGTTCGTAGGCCTTATAGATGCCTTTGGAGAGTTGGTTTACTGCTATGTTGAGGGAATCTGGGTTTTTGACATATTTTGGGATATCCTTTAGATGGTCCTCCAGGTGAGCCTTGTAGGCTTCCCAGGAGGTTTCTTTTGGATTTCTCCGTGTTTGTGGTTCCATATCTAACGGGCCCTTTACACTAAATATAATATGTTTGTGATCCGACATTGAATTCTCGCAACTAACGTGCCAGTTAATGAGGCAGTTTGCTGCCTTTTCAGTTGCAAAAGTTATGTCTAATACTTCTTGTCTTGCCCTGGTCACGAAGGTTGGCGTGTTTCCCCTATTTAACAGGTGTAGACAGTTAGTAAAAATAAATTCTGATGGTGTGATGAGCGTTTGCGTCGCAACCCACAATCAGTTCTGCCTTTTGTGCTTCAGCGTACTCTACAACTTTAGCCAGTTCTTCTGTGGGATCATGTTTTTCTCCGGGCAGGTAGGCGGAACAAATCAACACCTTTCGTGAGCCCTTTCCTTTGAGATCAACATACGCAGCTACAAGATCATCGCTGCATAGTTCTGTAACAGGCAAGAAATTCATGCTTTTGTTAAACACGATGCAGGCCCTTGGTTTGGAACCTTTTTCGTGTATTAATACCTTACCTGCGTTGTTAAGTCCTGTTCCCATGGTTTTGGTGTTGATCCATGGTTCTTGTATGAGGGCGATGTTTAGGCCATTTTCGCCGAAAAGTTTTTCTACGACCGCTGTGGCCGCGATGGCGTGGTGTAGGTTGGCCTGCAGAAACGTCACCCCCCCGTGAGCTGCGTCGTTATTGGCCGCGGCGCTGGGCGTGGGCCTGCCCTTGCCGGCCCCCTCTTCCTCTACCCCTGGAGCGGTTGGAGCCCCTATTGCCCCCCCTGTTGGTGGGAAACCGCCGTGTCCCCGATGTACCCGCTGTAGGATGGGATGCAGGGTTGGGAAGGACTGCCCGTTTTGGTCCCGGAAGGACCTTTCGGGCGGGTGTGTGGTTGGGGTCCTTCGATGTGGACGGGTTTTGCGGTGGTGGGGTTGGGGATGTGTCGGGTTCCGGCTGTTGGGCCTTGGGGGTACCCTTTAGCCGAAACTGGACCTTTCGGAAGCCTAGGCTTGCCTTTAGGTCCATCTTTCGGAGATTCTCCACTGACTGGTCGTCTAGGGCTACAGTCAGCATGACCCCGCCTTTCTCGACCTTTGTGTGAAGAATCTTCCAATACTCTGTGTACAGCCCGAAGTTCTGTGCACAGAGTAGCGACAGGGACATCTTCACGTCGGAGTCGCGTAGATCAGGGATGAACACCATCCCTATGTTTGGCTTTGGAAGCTCATTTTCGGGTATGACCCTGAGGTTGGCTTCTGGCCACGGCTTGAGGGATGGTGTCTTCTCTTCAAGCCAGGCTTTGGACCGCTGGTCCTCGCACGTGATGAGCAACCAGCCTGGCTTGTGCGCATAGCTTACGAATTTAGGACCCTCGGCCATCTTCAGAGTCGAGATTTTCTGCAGGATGGCGTAGCAGAGAGACCCCAGTTGAGTGTCCGTCATCGGACTGGAGTCCTTGATCCCGACTCTGATTTGGCTTAGGACCTCGCTGTAGGCCTGCGCTGGTTGGGGTTGGGTTATGGGTTGGGTAGGGGGGGTTTCACTCACCCTCGGGTTTTTGGGTAGGTTACCCTGTGGTGATTCCTCCTCCGAGCGGAGCCGTTTGACCGGCTTTTGCCCGGGTTTGGATTGTGAGCCCCCAAACTTGTAGCCCATCTTCTTGAGTTCCGCAAAGCTCTTTACGGACAGTTTTAAAGCCTCTTCGTGCTTCAGTCCCAGTCCCACTAGAGCTTTGTAGCGGCCTCGTGTGGAGCCTCCCAATTTCTTGTGAGGCTTGTCGGTGTGTGGATTCTCCGTTGGTGGTTTAGGTCGTTCAACGTCCTTTTCCACTGTGTCGGCGCTCTCCACCACCTCCATTGCTTGCTCTGACATTTGGGCGGTTTCTTCCGCGCATACTGTCAGAGGCAGTAGTTCCTGGCATAGGTCTTCCAGGGTACCTTCGGTTTTTTTATTTTTGTCTTCCATGTTTAATCCCACGAGAAGCTAGGGAAATTGGGTCCGTTCCAGCAGAGCCCCGCTTGCTGGAATAAGGCAAAAGTTGTCCTCGAGGTTGCCCGGTATCGAGGGTCCACCGTTAGCGACTGAGCTCCCCCTCAGTCACGCATCTCTGGGCACGGTAGGTCACACCTATAGATTGGGGTTTTTGGGGTTGAGGTTGTCTCCTCCGGGAATGGGTGTGGGTGAGGACCAAAGGAGTGTGAAAGGATGGTGATGGTGGAGGGATGGGATATTTGGAGTGAAAGGATGTAGGGTTGGGAATACCTGTAGGGCGGGAGTGCCGGTCCAGGTATCGCCTCTCATACTTTGCTGTCTCAGATCCGGGGTAGATGGTAAATAGTGTGACGCCCGTTCTCGATCTTCGACATTACCAGGATGCACGACCCACGCGCACGACACCCGCGCTGGTGGGTTCGCCTCAGGTCTGTACGTCGGCAGTGCCTAAGGCGACGGGGACGTGTATGAGCAGACTTGGGGAGGCAAACAATAGCTCAGCGTCACATACCAGAGCGTATTCGCCCCCCCCTGCACCCCTACTACTTACACTTATTTGCTATAACTACGATAAATAAATAATGAAATAAATCAGGCTTTTCAGACCATGAAGTTTGGGAAAAGCCCTGGAGGAGATGAAATATTAACCGTCAAACAAATATTTCTTTAAGGCGTCAAGCTTTCTTCGCTGGGAAATCAGAGGCATTGTCATTGGAGAGAGAAGATTAACAAATGTTTGTTTTGCCGATGACATTGTAGCTCTCCTCAACAGCCCCAGAACTCCAAGCAATGCTATAAGACCGAGACAGTGATGGCGGGATGACCTGGACACATTTTGCAATGATTGGCTAGAGATTGTTCAAAGCCGAGACAAGTGTAGATCGAGAGGGACCTTATGGGCTTCCCCATTACTGACTGCTTATCAAAATTAAAAAAAACTTACCCTTTGCCAAGCGTCTTCAGTTTTAGATGGCCCTAACTCGTTTAACGAGGTGGCCACCAATGCCCATTCGCGATTTTTTTTGGATTTACCCAAAGGGCCTTTGAATTCGCCATTGGCAAATAATTTGTTTTCCAACATGTATTGAACCAAGGCCCTTATTTGTTTATTAGTGCATCTCCTGAAACAGTGATGTTGTATTTTAATTCTAGCTAGAACACGATTATAAATAAAGTAACTACTTAATAACTAAGATTAATCATTTTACTGTAAGTATATGAATCTAAATCATCTTACGCTTTCTTGTTCTCCTTGTCCATTTCCAGTATGTATATTGTAGTCTTTGATATTAACGCCAAGTTCTCTGCAATTAAGAGCAACCAACCTGTTATTAACAGCAACCAATATCTGCTGCAATGTATATGATGGTAGAATCATCAAATATAACACAATCTCATTACAAATATTATGTTATGATAAATGGACTCAACAAAAACTTTGTAACCTCTTATTTTGGGGTTACCACCAGCCACCCAGATCGGTTGGCATAAGACTCTAATTAAATATAAAAATTACCTCAGGGCGCCTTGCTACCGGTTACTATTCAAAAGAAACACACATATGCAATGTAACAAATTATTTATTTATTTAACACACGTTAAATGTTTCAAGAAATGGATACGCCTTAGGTACACTAACCTTGTCCAAACAGTTTTATACAAACACTATATCACTGATTCTTCAGCTGCAGTAAGGAAGCCGATGTCCTTGGGGGCTTCAAGGTGAGAAGCTCAAATCATCAATGCCACGTAAGCTCTGGACATGTGCAACTGTCTTGCACCACCGAAGACCAGGGAATTTAGTGTAAGCGCCGGATGTACTGTAAGCTAAGGACCCCTAATAACAAAATTACACCTAGGTTAAACGTGGTTCCGAGATTAGGTTTTGACAAATAGTTAAATACGAACAAAAGCGAATAACGTTAATACTCACATTATCGGGATTTTCTTCACTCAATAATTAACTTTTAAATTGCCATTATTTTAAATAAGTTTTATTAAAATTAAGGCGGCATGTGAGCCTTAAAACTCATGATTTAAATTTATTAAACTTTGCGATCTTCGCCATCTTTCTAGAAGCTTCGCTGCGAGCTTTAGCTAAATCAGAGTGGGTGCGACCGTTCGCTTTGGGAGCTGCGGTCAAAGAGAGACACCAGCGCACTCGTACTTGCCCATGTCGTGTTTAAAATCGGAACTAACGTCACATGTGACGTATGTCCTGTTTAATGTGTGAGAGTATTGAATTATCGACGTAGGCTGCTAATGATGACAAATAACGCGCGAGATCACTACCAGATGGCGTTAGGATGCACTTATCGATCTACAATAACAACTAAACAGAATTCTTTAAAACAACAAAAATAGTTGTTACACATTTCCTTTCCTTGGATTAAAAAGTTCTTCATACCGAAGATACTTTTTCGAACCTAATGACTAAAAAAACAACAACAATAATAAATCTGAGAATACACTTGTAAGTGCAAACAGAAGACACTTCAAAACAAACCTAGAATCTATAAAAATTAGAAAGGATTCAAACAGTGACAATAGATAATCCCAGGCATCACCATTCTGATTTCAAGTAATATTTAGTTTTAAGTAGGTAATTGTTATCCTGGAAAAGATGATAATGTCACTGACAATAAGTAGTAGGTATCATTGTATAATAACTGGATAACTACTTGGAGTAACCTAGTTTGGTTAGTGCTTATGTAAAACTACGAATTTACTATATACCTATCAACTAATCGTTCATGACATGATCATGAATGCAACGTTTTGTTTACCTAAATATAAGTACTACATACTATACGGAATATTTTACTAATATCTACTTACCGTGATCACAAAAAAAAACTAACACTAGGGTCGAATCAGATGAACGGTCATCTGTTACGTAAATAGAAACTATTTATTACGATGACATAGAAAACTACGAAAGACTACAACTTATTACAAACTCGGGTTTGACTATTGGCTAATACTAATAACTGCAGATATGCATAGGCTACGGTGACCGCTCACCTACCGGCGGGCCGTATGCATGCGTGATACCTACATAATAAGATATCTACATGTAAAGTGCGTATTAAGCCTGCACTATCAGGCATGACAAAGTTTTTAAATGATACTAACTACTGGTAGGTATTCATTCGATAAATATCAAGCATTAAGTAGGTATTAAGTTTTTATGTTTAAGTTAAGATTTTATTTAGTAGTGGCCTCTACTAATTAAAAACATTTAAGTAAGTAGTTTTATTAAGAAATAGGCACATAACTTCCTATGGGTGGCTTCAAGTTCAAGTTCACGTAGGTACTCGAACAACTAATGCGGTACTAAAATGAATCTACTCATCATTGCCTAAGGTCGTTTATTCCTTAATGAGTTAATCCGAACGTCGTTGTAAACAAGTCTGTTATCTAAGTAACGTGTCCAGGTGTGCAAGTTTAAATAGGTTGAGGTTATAGGTACTCATCACTTGCATTCATCTCCTCTCATACATAGCTTATTTATACCAGAAAGAACACTTGTGCACAATTTTGAAAAAATATACTAACAACATATATACTTTCTCCTTTCATACTTCATCTATAAACATACGCGAATCTCCATTACTCATCCAGTTTAAGAATGTCTTTTATGTGGAAGTTACCTAATAGTTTTCCATCCATACTAGTTAAGGTATATACTAAAGGTGATAACTTCGCTGTAATTACACATTTCTGAAATTTTGGGGCTAACTTCGAAGTAAATTTTTTCGAAGCATTAGATAAATAGTGAGTGCGTTTGTACACTATCTGTCCAACTTTAAATTCAACATTTCGTTTTCTTAAGTTATAGTACCTCACATTCCTATCGTGAGCACTTTTTATGTGCTTCTGCACTTTCTTAAATATTGTATTAAGTTCAAGTATCTTGTTGCTATATGTTTGTGGATCACTAATGGTCACTTGAGATCTTTGCACTGGCTGATCCGAATTTAAGTTATGTAACATTCCATCCATTATGAATTCACGGCCGTGTACAAGGAAAAAGGGGCTATATTTTGTAGTTTCATTTATGGACGAATTAAGTGCACATTGTAATTTTATAATGTTTTCGTCCCATTTTTTGTGTTCGGAGCCTACATAGCAAGCTATACCGATGGCTACGTTTTTAATCGCTCTTTCCGCTGCGTTCACTTGGGGATGGTAACGTGGATTATAATAAATATTCGGAACGTTATATTTATGCATAAGTTGCTTAAATTGACTACTTATGAATTGGGCACCATTATCGATGTAAATAGACTTACAGACTCCGTGAACTAGGAATATTTTTTCTTCAATAAATTTAGCTACCGCTGCGCCTGTTGCAATCCGTATAGGATGCAACACGACGTACTTGCTAAAGTAGTCGGTACAGACTATTAAGTATACATTCCTATTTCTCGAAGCTGGAAACGGTCCTAATAAATCGCAACATATCGATGCCCACGGCTTAGTGACTTCCTTGGGATTGCCCATTAGGCCGGGTCTGGCTACGTTAACCGGTTTGTATTGTTTACATATTTCACACTTCTTGATGTATTTAGTTACGTCGTTATACATGTTCGGCCAAAAGTAGTGAAGACTAATTCGCTTGTGTGTTTTAAATATACCTAAGTGGGCACTGGTAGGTTCATCGTGACACTTTTGCAATATACCTAACCGATCTTCTGAGGGTACCACCAGTTTCCAATCGAACTCGCTTGTTAATTGATATTTGTTACGTGAGTACCTAAACAATCTTCCGTCTTTAATCATGTAGTTAGGGTAACGGCGGGGGTTGGAAATGCAAGAATCGTAAATTTTTATGTACCAAGGGTCATTAGTGGTTATTGAGGATATGGCGTTTATTTGTATGCGACTAAGAGCATCGGGTATGACGTTACTCTTACCTTTACGGTGCTCAATTTCAAAATCAAATTGACTCAATCTCATACTCCAACGGGCTAACCGTCCTGAAGGGTTGTTAAGTTTATAAAACCAAAGTAGTGACGCATGATCGGTGACAATCTTACACCTTTGTCCTTCAACATATGCTCGAAACTGTTCAAGGGCGTAAATAATCGCAATTAATTCACGTTCCGAGGTTGAGTAATTAATCTCACACTTATTTAGTGTACGGCTACAGTACGCGATTGGATGTTCGACATCGTCATACATTTGAGTCAAGACTGCACCTACTGCCACCGATGACGCGTCGCAATGAAGAGTGAACTGCCGGTCAAAATCGGGACATTTAAGAATAGGTGCTGAGACTAAGGCGGTTTTTAAAAGGTTAAAGGCGTCCTCCGTCTCTTGAGTCCATATGAAGTTAACTTTCTTACTAGTTAATTTACACAATGGTTTGCTAATTGTTGAGAAATCACGTACAAATCTCCTATACCAACCACACATACCTAAAAATCTTTTAACTTCTTTAGCAGTTGTGGGGGTCGGATAATTAAGAATAGTTTCGACCTTACCAGGGTCTGTCCTAAGTCCGTGCTTGTCTACTAGGTAGCCTAGGTATTTAAGTTCTTTACGGCAAAATACCGATTTTTCTCTGTTAATTGTTAAGTTCGCACCTTTCAACTTGTCGTACACCTTGCGTAGCAGTCTGACATGTTCGTCGAAGGTACTTGAAATTATAATAATGTCGTCTTGGAAACAAAATACTTTATTATCAAATTCTGCACCAAATAATCTGTCCATTAATCTTTGCATGCTAGCTGAAGCTCCTACCAATCCAAAACACATTACGTTAAAGTGAAATAGACCCCTTTTATTAACGGTGAAAGCACTTTTTTCTGCCGAGTCTAAGCTATCAAACGGTATCTGCCAATACGCAGCCGATAAATCAATCGATGATAGGTATTTAGCATCGCGGAGCTGGTCTAGAATATTGCTAATGTAGGGAAGCGGATACGCATCCGGTTTCCAAACTGAGTTTAATTTTCTAGAATCTAAGCATAATCTTAGGTCTCCATTAGGTTTCTGTATCATAACAACCGGTGAGTTCCAGGCAGATTGAGACGGTGAAACTACCCCTAAACTTAACATTCTGTCTAACTCTTTCTCGAGTGCCTGTTGTTTAACTGGTGAAAGTGGATAATATCTCTGTTTAATAGGTTTACTATCCCCGGTATTTATAGTATGACTCGCAGCGTTCGTTCTACCTAAACCTACCTTTGACGTATTAATTAAGTCATACTGTTGAATTACGTCATTGATAACAGCTTTTTGATCAGCTGACAAAGCCTCATAGTCTTCTATACCTCCATTAGGAATATTAACGGGTTGAATGCATCCTACGGATGACACATCCCTAGGCAACTCCGAACAAGTACTGGAAGCAAGTCCACTGTCTAGATTAAATTGTTGCCAGAAATCAACACCAAAAATGACAGGTGTGGTTATTTGGGGCACAACTCGAAAAGTTAAAACCTTAAGAGTATTATTAAATTCTATTGGCAAATTAATATAACCTAAGCAGCGCAAAGATGTACCATCCGCTGACGTCACGCAAGTATGGCTACAATATTCATTAAGTTTAAAGCCGTGACTGAGAAAGATTAAGTGAGCATTTCGGCCAAGGATACAGCAAGATGCACCAGTATCAAGCAGTCCGAACGCCTCCAAGTCCAGTACTTTAATTTTCAAGTGCGGTCGAATGTCATTAATATTTTTTTTAAACAGAACTACCCCCTTATTAACAGAAGGAGACTTAATTTACTGAGATGACTGGGATAGTTCTGGGCTCTCTAGTTTTTTGACTCTGTACAGTTTGTACAATTAGATCGCTTAACCCCTTTCATGCCACATTTAAAGCACACTAACTCCCTTGACTTGCACTGGTTAGTAAAATGAGTGTTTGTATTACACCTAAAGCATTTCCTATCCATCAGTCTCGAAGAGCTAGGCTCATTTAATGCCGATATTTGTTTACCTACTGATTTTGATGATGACTTGTGGTGTAAATCAGAGGTAATTTTAAAGTTATTGAAAGCAGGTTCAATAAAATGGTCAGCGCGTGAGCGCGCCAGTTCAAGTTGTTTACAATAGAATTTAAGTCTATCAATTGTATTTATATCATGAAGCGCTAATTCCTTCATGTACTCTGGCCTAATATTGTGCATTAAGATCTCTAGCTGCTCCCTTTCTGATAATGAATAGGTGAGACGCGAAAACATACCTTGCATAGTGGATAAATACACAACTAAGGTTTCGTTTTTTGCTTGGGTACGTTGTCTTATCTCGCCTAGCAGTTTATAATCCAAGTCCGGGATATCGAAGTCATCTTTCAAGTTTTTAAGTAACTGTTTATATGTGAAAATACTGCGTTTGTTGGATCTAAACCAATGCAAAGCAGAACTTTCCAGCAAGTCTGAAAAAGCTGAGAGTATGTGCTCTTCTGAAATATTGCGCGCTTGTCTGAGCTCCTCTAGACGCTCAATAAAGACGCGAACACACGTGGTTCCATCGAATTTCAAATTTAAGGAGTTTAAGTTGACAGGTTTGTCTTTAATGAAAATCACTTTACTCTCTTCCTTTTCCACAGATGGTGGTGCCTGGGATTCCTCGTATTCACTATTTGAGTCACCTTGTCCATTGTCTATCTCACTCAAAATCCTAACCAAACGACTACGCAGGTCTGACAGTTGAGCACTAGGCTCAGAAATACGAGCAAACCTATCAATCAAATAATTGGCACGACGAGTAATTTTGCGAACAAGATTAGCATCATCAACGTTACCCGAGCGCAGCTGGTTTTCTAGAAGTTCAACCTTCGGGGTGCAAATCTCAATTTCTGTGGTGGTCACGGGTGATTTGAGCTGCCCACACTTGATGCTTCCACGGCGCATTAGTTTGAAGACTTGGCGAATCTGCTTCCTTACTGCATCCGTGGTGGCGTTAACATCTGTGGATATATCAAGTAAATCAAGTTCATAAATGATTTCATCCTTATGCATACAGTCTACATATTTTTGGATCGACATATTGAAAATTTATTTTTTAAGTTTAAGTTTAAGCACAATAAATTTCACTAAGCGTTATTTTAAGCTAATTAAGCGTAAAAACTAAACAAATTAATCTTAAACTGCATCAA
>CANPUT010000109.1:0-167000 GCA_947578815.1 Epinotia ramella
CTCAAAAGTTAGCTGGAAAAAAATATATTATTAAAAACCTTATGCCATCAATCTAAAGAAAATAACTTGGGAGCCTATAAAATGTGATATTTTCCTCGCAAATGTGTTGAAAAACGTCGAATGAAACATTGATGATTACATCCTCGGCTCTCTTATTACGCTCACCTGCGGCTCGCGAGAACATCCTTTTAGCTTTTCCTTCGCAATAAACTACGTACTGCGCCTTGCTAAACACAAAATTATTACGAAATATTTCACGAACAAGCTCCTTCGGAAACATTATTTAATCTTTAGGTGCCCTGTAAAATAGGTACAAAAGGACCCTAAAACGTGCCTGCCTGGTACTTACCTTTGTCGCAGCCGGAATTCATGCAAAGTTTATCGTATGAGGCGAAATGCTTGCTAGCCTAGGGTTTATCGTGGCCTTAAATAATATCTTATTTATTGTGGAATACGTGAGCAGAAAAGTATCTAAACTAAATTATAGTTCAGAAACAAATCAAGCCGACGTCAGATAGGCTGCAAGCGCAAATCTTTATTTTGTTGTTAGTTCGTGACATAATAATAGCAATGAAATTGGGCCAAATTACCATGTCAAATTTTATTGTTATCCTACTAAACGAACACTACTATCCATACTAATATTATAAATGCAAAAGTTTGTCTGTCAGTCTATACTGTATGTTATACCTCTTCACGCTTAAGGTGGTTGGATTTCCATACAAAACGTTATTTGACATTCGCAGGTTAACGGCGTGTTTTTTTGAGAAACTTATGTAACTAACTTTCATAAATTGGCTTTCCATTTGCGCGAAATTCCCCCTTTTCTTGAATAAACACGAACCAAACTCTCAGTGGGCAAATTAGAAAAAGGACTAGGTACTTAACTACTACCTATATTTTTATGGCTGCTCTGCCACACAATGCCGATACAGGACGAAAAATCACACTTCAACGCAAAACGGCGTGGCCTGATGGCCCATTCTGTATAAGAGCCATTAAGCGCCGCGCCACGGCGTCAGTTGTGTTCGTGTTGCGACAATAACTCGATAACAACTTACTATATACTATATATAGGTGGTTGATTTGGTCACCTCGAAGGAAGAAAAAACCCTTAACTCATGTCAGGGAATCAAAACCGGGAACCCCATGCGTGCTGCGGGCTACACGATGAGATCCACTCCGTTCTTTGAAAATAAAACAAGTAAAATAGTAACAATCAGACTTAGATAAACATCATATTTGACCTTTCGAGACCGCATACAAAAAAAAATACAATGGTATTTTCATCAAGCGGTTCAGATAATAGCTAAAAAACATTATAATCTAAAGTAATACAAATTTAACTCTCTCATTGATGAGCATATATCGTTATCGCGGGAGCAAACAAGATTTGACAGTACTGAAAGATTATAAAAAACAGTCAAAACCAGAAATTACTTTCGTATAGAGAAACGTTTATACCTACGACCTTAAAATGTATAATTATTTTATTGAATATCAATGCTATCTTACCTCACTATTTCCACTTTGTGTATTGACATATTAAATATTACTATCCATAATCAGAGATACTATTTCCACTTTGTGTATTGACATATTAAATATTTTTTATTATTGACGATTATGATAAGGATTCTTATAATTTTGACATTGCATGCTATATTGTAATTTTTATCTGAAAATTAAATCTAAATCAGACGGCGTAGAAGTACAAGGTGAGGTGAGAATAACAGTTGACAGCTGTCAAGTTGGTGTAAAATATGGCTAGTTTTTAGGCGCTTAAAATCTATTACAACTTAGGGCCGTTGTTCATTAGGGCCTCTGGTTTATCGTCAATCAACTGCACTGCATTGAACTAAAAAACACGAATATTAGCGATTCCACACGATCCTTCTTTCGTACCACAATATGCGAACTATCCAATAATGTCATTCGAAATAAATTATCTTTTTTTTCCTCTTCAGGCGGGGGAAATATAAATATTAGGGTACATTTGTACACACATCGAACTAGCCCCATAGTAAGCTCAATAAGGCTTGTGTCGTGGGTATCGGTGGCGGAGCCCCCATACAAGCCGATACAAGCCGATTCTCACCGGCTTGCCTAACATTTCTTGCTATATATTTACCAAACTCGTAAATCATCAAAAAACAGCCCTATTTGCTCCGGCTTGTGGCTATGTGTAGCCACAGGAAATAAAGATTGGATATCTTTATTTCCTGTGGTTAAAACCAAGTTATGCCACTGACACACATGCTGGGTCATATTGATTCTGTTCGCGCCATAACCTTGTGTGACCACACTACACTTTCAAAGACCTACAAACTAATGATACCCAATTTTTTGATTGATGACATAATCGCAAGTGCTCACGATTAAGGACCACATTTTCGTTCAGAACATGTTGAGCGATATTCGACGATATTCATAGACGTGAGTGACCCGTTTCATTATATTTTGATGTGTCTGAGACTCATGGGAGTTTTGTATATAAAAATCACACTTCATCTAATTTTTCTATACTAACATTTAATTAATTAATATATTACAAATAATTTCGCGACGGTGTCGCTTGAATCACCGCGAAATCGCTCATCCTTGAGAAGAACTCCCGAAGAGCTCGAAACATGTTGCCCGTAGTGACATTGAATACGTAAGTTGAACCTTGTAATTATTAGTATTATTTCAACAGGTCTCACGAAAGTTTAAATTCGTATTAATATATTATTAAAAATAGCACTATAAATAAAATAAATTATTTCGCCAGTCCATGTGTAGAATGGATCCTGCTGCTTGGATTGTTTTCTTTGCAATATGTGGGTTTCTAGTTATTTGTCACTTCAATTACAGTCAACTATGATCTGCATTGTATTTACACTCTACCGAAAAACTATGATGCCTATTGGTGGTGCCGTATGTGTAAAATTAAATGGTTTGACATAAAAATACTTCTTGCAGCAAGAGCCAGCGATCCAGCAAGTGACTGCCCTCCTGAACTCGCTCGCCGAAGACAACGCGGACGACAGAACCAAAGCTCTCATCAAGAAGATACTCTCCGACGAATCCAACCATGTTGGATTTGTTATCAATGAAAGGTAATTCTATTGTTATCTATTAATAAGATCTCTATATAATGGTTTAATTTTAAGACAACTTCGAATGCATCCATCGCGTCTGCGTAGCTAATCCAAAAATAACCGTCGACCGGCCGATCCTGCGGCATAAGGACTGTGCCAAGCGAGATATTATTATTTATTTTATTTATTTATTTATTTATTCGAGTCACACGATATAACAAAGGTACAAAAGATCTTAAAACTAAAGCATATAGCGAAACACTATGTTTTGCCGGTTGCCGTTTGGCGTACAAATATTTTATGTTCTGCTTGTTCATGCAACTGTACTATTTATTATCTGTGATATCAAAATCAAACATTAAATATTGGTGACAAAATCAATAATAGAAATTACAGCGCAAAATAATTATGGAATGGGATACTGTCAACAATAAATTGAAATATAATTTTACTTTTATGTCAAATTAGAAGAAATACAATTTCAATGTATATTTTAAATCAATGTCGTTTAAAAATTGTTGAATACTGTAATAACAAACTTATTAGTGTCAAAAAAATAGTGCAAACTTGTTCTTAAATTTGTAGGTAAATCTTATGTGATGTCTAAAATTTTATTATATATTTGAGCTGCTATTTCCCAGTACGCTCTTCCTCACGGTAGCAGTTTTACATGCTTTGTGACGCAACATACTTTCATAATGTGGTCTTGTAGGGAGCCTTCGTGTGTCGGCAACTTTATCCTGAAGGTTGAGATTACATTTTACAAAAATTGCTTCTTATAAAATATACATACAGGGGTAAATTCAAGATTTTTAGTTGTTTGAAATATGGAATGCAATTATCTGTCGTTTTTAATCCACACATATGTAGATCGGTACGCACCTTTTTTGAGCCTTGATTCCATATCAACTGAATTGCCCCAAAAAAATATTCCGTATCTTAATTCTGACGCAACAACACCATGATAGCAGCCAGCAGAGCATCATTATTAACTGATTACTCGCCTCCGCTTCCTACTCACGCTACTCAACTAATTTCTCGTATTCGCGGCCGTAATACGTTTTCAAGAAAATAAGTACATTAACCAGAGTAATGACGATTGAACGTTTATAACGTTCAATCGTCATTACTCTGGTTCATGTACTCGGACGAGTATATTATTTCTGATTTTACATATATGGTGATATACAATCAGCAATATACTCGTCTAAGAACCGTATTGGAAAAGTTAATCAGAGGACGTAGTGTTTGTGAGCAATACACAAAGAGATATATTTCAGATGCTAACTTTTGCAACACTTTTATTTATCCTGACTTCAGAGAAGTAAAGCGGAAGAAAAGTTCAACTTTACACAATTTGTGTACAGAAGTCTAGCGCAAAGGAAAAATATTGTGGCTGGGTGATTGCGGTTACCTTTACATCGCATGCCCTTTCCTTTGTATTTCGACTAAGTATATTTATTTATTTATTCATTTAAATCAGGCAACAAGGCCCATATTACAAATACCTACAATATACAGGATGTTAACGGGGTCATGATCCGGAATGACAAAAAGCGAATAAGATGATCATACTGAACAACCTTTCCCATGGGACCAACCACGAAATCTCAAAAAAAAACCAGGTATTCCATACATAACTCTCAATTAAATCGCAGTTAACTCACAGTTAACTCTTAATTGGCTCTTTTTTTTTGCGATTTCGTGGTTGGTCCCATGGGAAAGGTTGTTCAGTATGATCATCTTATTCGCTTTTTGTCATTCCGGATCATGACCCCGTTAACATCCTGTATAGGTACATAAGTGTCCGTTAACTTTAATAAGCGCCGGCTTGGTATTGTTTCGTTTTAATATAATATGGAACACAGTGCATCTAAATTGCATTTACATATATTATATCACCCATTGAAATCTTGAGACTTGCAAAAAAAACGAAAAAAAAGTTGTTATTGCTTTGCACTCTTAACACATTGGTCATAACGGACGGAATATTCCCGCCACGACTTTTCCGTGTTTAGTATAAAAATCCCAATTAAAATCCGCACTGAGCACTAATTGGAATAACTAACGAGGCACGACCCTAATTCACACCGAGCCACAGTAAACATCTGGGAAACAGTGCCTTAAATATAATTAACCCTTTTTTATACCTGCGCGTCCAGTGTTCACTCGATAGTTGCCACGGAACGTTTACCCTGGTGTATTGCCACCGTGACCCTTTCTGGCCGATTTTTAAACAAATTTCATAGTTATAGTCTGATAAGTCGATATGATAACCTTGCACCCGATTAATCGAATAAGAGATGAACTTTCCACGTCTAATTATCCATGACGCTGACTTTACATACCAAATTAAAGTTAACCTCTTCTTTAAGCTAGCAAGTCAGGCTTTATTTATTAACTTAAAATAAAAGCTAACTTAATTATATCAATTCTTATTTTTCAGTTGGATGTACAAATCTATACAAAATTATACTTCATAAAAGTTCATATATTGAAGATAGAGCATTGAAAGGACTATCATTTGGTAAAGATACTTTGACCCACATACAAGTCTCCAAGATAGCTGATGTCAGTGATGCCGGATTGAAGGATTTAAAAGATTGTCACAAGCTACAAACTTTGGTATTGTTTGACTTGACCAATTCGTTTCGTCAGTCAGTCAGTCAGTTCACTGTTCAGTCATCGCCGCGCATGCGTACGAGGACGTTCCGTTCCGCTATCATACCGGCAACGGCGGTTCCGTCGCGGCCTCCACTTTGAGCCGCTGCGTGCGTCTCACGGTGGAAACGCAACTTCCATTAAGCTTAAGCTGCGTCTACGCTAGGCGAGCCGAGCACGAGCCGAGCTCGCGCGGAGCCACAATTCGTCAAGTGTGGACCGATTTACAAGCCTCGAACGCCACTTGACGCCGCGAACAGAACGGCTCCGCTCGTGGACGAAGCTTTACGGGTACGCCACACGACCTAACCATAACAATAATTTTACAACCCAGCCAAGTCACTCATTGTTGGGTAGGAGCGTAAAAAATTGGGTAGGTAAAGACGGACATACATGCTTTAGGTTAGAATAGCACCACCCCCTTTCTTCCCGTAGGTGTCGTAAGAGTCGAACCAAGGGAACAGGGTTGAAGTGTGTTGTGGGCGATGCGCTAGCAACATATCACATTTTGTCGATCTTTTATACTAACATTTATGCTAAAAGTGGCACTTGTGGCACACATGCATGGGACATACACTCCAGGTGATCGTAATTAAATTAAAAAAACCGGCCAAGTGCGTATAGGGCCACGCGCAGTGTAGGGTTCCGTAGTTGCCTATCTGTCTTAGTTACATCGACGTGCCGCACCGGTTGCGTCGGCCGAATTTGTACGAAAATTGGCCTTTCCAAGTACACATTAAGTTGGTCGACTATTACTCGGTAACTACTTATGCCTACTTGTCCGTGATAGTTTTCCTTTTAAATTCATTATATGTACTACTACCACGATTTATTTCACAACCCCAGTAGTAGCCATTTAGCCGGCAGGGGGGGGGGGGCAAGACTTTATATGCGTATATTGGCGCAAAGCAGTGATTTACGATTAAGTAATGTAATGCCTGCTGTACACACTGGGCCAACGCTAGCGCGTGAGCAGAAGGCAGCTATGCGTTAGAGGGAGAGGGCTATAATTCGATCTCTTTCGTTTACATGGCTGCCTCCTGCTCACGCGCCAACGTTGGGCCAATGTGTACAGCCGGCATAATTCGTATCGTTAGCAGGACAAGGCACGTTGCATATTTTAAAATGTAAATTTGTGATAAAATCGTTTACCGATTTTATACCCTTCACACCTGCGACTTTGATAAAATGAATATTAAACCGAACGTTTCTCAAAAATACTCGAAATTCTCACTCCGGCGTAATTGTGGCCACAAACAAAGATTATCGACTATAAATCCAGGAATGCTGGCTTTGAATAAAACAAAGTCGATCGTTAGTTTATCATTGAATTCTGATCGGGAATAACTTAAAACTCTGTTTAGTACAGATTCAGTACGTGATTCAAAAGCTTACCAACAGTTCGCTGATACAATACTGTAGTAGAAGTATCATCCAGCACGCAGCAATGATATCGATACGCACATGAATGCATGATAATTCATGATAACACATACAATTGATCATGTATGCATTGTTTACTATATATGCATCATAGGATAGGATGCGTAGTCAGTGCAAGCTGCATGTCGTTGTTAATTGGGTATTTTATCGACCATTAAATATATCGATGTTACTGTAAACATCTAAATGTTCTACAAAATAAATATATTTATACAACATCGCTTTTTAGACTGTTTCTTAAATTCTAAAAAGGTGTTTTTTTGTAGAATTTATTTTATTTGTAACCAGCTCAGTATTTCCCAGCATCAGGTAGAGGATCCCTTGAATACCGTTAATAAGCTGAATTTGACCTTATCTTAAGCGGCGAGAGTTCATTTTGATTTGTTTGATAATAAACGTTGGCATTAAGATCTCCTTAAAGTATGGGTGAGAAATATTGTTAGCAAAAATTGCGTACAGACAGATTTATTTATTCATGTAAATCAGGCAGCAAAGGCCCATATCTACACATACCTTACAGACTAACATACATATCAATATAAACTTATTTTAAAACACTATAACTGCGATGTGTTACGCAACTTCGTGGTATCGGGTAACCGACCGCGGAAACGCCGGAACTGGACTGGATGGACTGGATGTTGGAACTCTCACCACAAAGGAATTAAAAATTCACGTTACGGTGAGATTCCAACCTCACAACCCTCAGGATGAATTCGGTGTTCACGAGCAGATATACAGGGTGTAATCGTTAAGTGTAGCCAGGTGATTATTCCGTAAATATAACAGATATCAGAAAACTTTAAACGGATATCGAAAGTAAGTTACCTAATAAGTAAAATCACATCCCCTTTTTAAAAACAAAACTAGAAATATCCAAATTATTAAGTTTAAACGCTGCCATACATTTAGTACGACGTTCGTAGAGAGGCTGTGACCACGTACCGGATGGCGCGGCGTGGGTAGGCCCCCGCAAGGTGGACTGATGACCTGCGGCGCTACCACGAACTTCGAAAGTCGAAGTTCGTAATACATGCATCCCTGTCACTCGATTAAGGGAGTGCGATAGAGATGGAAATACCCGAACACACCAATGCATGCTAACCTAACCTAACCTAACCTAACCTAACCTAACCTAACCTAACCCAACCAAAGAGGACGGGTACTGCCAAAAATAAGTTGGCCGATTTTCTTCCACCATAGTGCATGAGAGGCCCAAGTAGCAGAATTGGAAACACGCCTGATAGTCCTGGGATGGCCGCTGTAAAATGAGAATGTATGATATAAGAATACAGTTTTGATAAATTTGTAATTGTATCACCTTGTTAGGTTTCGAATTTATGAGTGCTGACTGCTGAGCCTTAAAATTAGTATTGGAATAAAAGCATGTCCAATATGAAAAGGAACAAAAAAATCTTTAGAAAAGTCATAGATTACTTTATAGTTACGTAATTATAACATATCGTGTGCATTTTTTGTGACTTCGCAAATTTTACCAGGGCAAACGGAAATCGAAATAAAGTTTACGAATAAGTTTCTATAGTGAGCGGTACGCCAAAAAAAGCTGCAAAGGGCGTTAAAAGCTTGAAAATCGGAACGATTGATCTTTAGGCCATACGAATCAATTTGACCAGTACCACGAAAAAAAAAAAAATGGCAAGTGCGTGTCGGACCACGCACAACGAAGGGTTCCGTGCCTATTAAAAAGGTCGTATCGTTACTGAAATCTTATGGCACTTACGTCCTTTTCTTTAAAGAAGGTAGTTTTTTAGAAATATCTCAAAAACCTTTAAACTGATCTTGTTCAAAACAATTTTCGCTGAAAGAATTTAATAATCCATGATTTTTTTCATATTTTTAAAATACACGGTTCAAAAATTAGAGGGGGGGACACAATTTTAGTGACTTTCGGGGCGATTATCTCTGACTCTATTTACTTAATCAAAAAAATTGCTGAGAAACCTTATATTTATTTTGAAAGGCCTGTCGACGGCCGCGACCCGTCCACCCACCAGCTTCACCCACCAGTGGGTCCACGGGGAATTTCTTTTTCCCCGTGCACCCACTGCAACCTTATGCATACTGGTGGGTGAAGCTGGTGGGTGGACGGGTCGCGGCCGCCTGTCGATTAATGTGCCACACTTGCAATGAAAAAAAAAAATTAGTAACCTTATCACAAAACTATGTAGCGGCTAACAAAATACACCTATCCTCAAAATTTTATTCAAATACACCTTATCGTTTTCGAGTAAAATGCCTGTGGCATACGGACGGAAAGACAGACAGACATGACGAATCTATAAGGGTTCCGTTTTTTGCCATTTGGCTACGGAACCCTAAAATGGAGAGGAGTTATGACGATATGAGAAAAAAAGTGTTCTGAAACCTATCGTGGATATTTAATGAAAGGGCTTACTAAGTCGATTCTAAAAATATATCACATCATGATACTAACGGAGCGTTTTTGACGTTTCATAATAAGAAGTTGATTTGACTTTTGTCAAATACCGATTAACAAAACTCTGTAATCAGTTTTGTGTGGTGTTTAGTTAATACTGGTATGCCGGTATAAGACATACTAGTGTAATTAAGCGATTATTAAAAACTATCTAAGTGAAGATAACCTAACTTTTCGTGCCGGTCATGCAACTTTCATTGAATACACGAATTTGATAAACATTATACCTGAAAGATGACAAGTCCAGAGAGGGATGATGAAGAGATATATCGAGAGTTTAGAGAAGTGCATGATCAAGATCGAGACGTTGAGTTGGAATGGGATGATAGTGACATGGGTGGAGAAAAATCGGAAAGCGAAGCGGAGAAGATTGCAAAGACACAAGCTAGCGAGAACAATGCTTCGGTAAAAAGAGGAAGAACCAGCTCAAATGAAGAGGATGACGGTTATATTCTGGTAGTAGGCAAGGGAAAAAAACTGAAAACAAGAATTTCACCTGTAATTAATGTTGATGCAGAACAAGATAATGAGGGGTATGTGGAAGTGGCAATAACATCAAAGGAAGTCCTACCGAGACAAATTGGGATGGCTAGGATTTTAAACAAGGAGAATGTCACAGATATTACTAAAGTAATATATTAAAGCACATATAAAATCCTCGTACGCACTTCTAATGACGTATCGGCGCTAAAACTAACGACCTCAGAGACATTCAAAAAGAATGGATGGATGTGCCGGAGAACAGACGAGATAATTCAATCCTACGGAATTATAAAGGAGGTAGACATGAACGAAACAGAAGAGACCTTAAAGGAAATTGTTGAGAGCAATATAGAGATTACAGGAATAAAACGTCTAAAGAAAAAGAATGAAGAAGGAAAATGGATAGATTGTGAGACAGTTAAATTAACTTTTAGGGGGAAAATTACACCGCCTTATGTATATGTATATGGGACAAGGATGAAAGTGGAGCCTTTTATTTTCCCTGTCACACAATGCTCCAAATGTTGGAAATACGGACATATGAGAATTTTCTGCCCTTCAAAAACGGAGACATGCCCAAAATGTAGCCAAAATCATGAAAATTCTGAGACAACGGAATATAAGTGTATAAAAAACTTGGTGGGAAGAGGGAGGGGGGTTCCAACTCAGGACCACGAATAAATGTACAGGTACTGTGTTTTAAAGTTAGGAATTAAATTAGTATGACAATGATGGTAAAACACTGTTATTAAACAATGACGTATTTGCTATTCCAATAACAAATAGCAACAGTTCGGATTGTTGAACCGTATTGGCCGGGCCAGGACCAAAGCTATGTGACGGCGCCTCGTATTGATCCAGCCCATTACCGCCCACGCCATGGGGACATAATTTTCCAACAAAGTAAACATACAATTTGATTGGCCACCGCTTTCAGCACACTTAGCCCCAAATGATTTGGTACAATCAGCATCAAAAGTAACTGCGCAAACGGAGACGTCAAAAGTCTTTATTAGAAGGGAATAAGAGCTTTTGACGTGTTCGATTGCGCAGTTATATTATTGATGCTGACTGTACCCTTTCGTTCCTTTCATAACACACATACCTACACCGTAATTATTCTTATGATTGTAAATGTAATTTAGGGCCGGTGGATAAACGTATATTTCATATTTTTATATTACTATAGGCGCACTGACGTTTTATTTTCTGCGCCACCCTCGTTTCAGGGCTGTAGTCGGATCGCTTTACCTGCTTCTCCCATTTCCCCGACATCACATCTATTTGCGAGTTCTAAGCGAATATAAATAAAGCTTACCCCCCAGACAATACGGCATTACGCGTATTTTTCGGCGTTCTCGAACAAAAATTTGGGCTTTAAAGCCCAATATCTCGCAAACGAATCACTGAGTTGAAAAATAGATTTTATTCACAGTCAAAAGTATTTATTTGCCAGAATACAGTACAGTAAGGTCTTACATAATTGAACATAACAGTGTATTCAGCCTGCATGCAGGCGTGCAAATAATTTACAAAGAGGCGATTAATTTAGTAAAAATAAAAATTGACAAATGCAATAATATACCTACCTTTATTGTCGGCGTGATTGATTTATACCCATGCCGAATTACAGGTTTCTAGTAGTAAGGTAACGGGCCACAGCACACAAGTTCGTGCTAGTAAACAATATAATGCGTCTGTTTATAATAATATGGTTTCAAAAAAATACGAATAGTAATCTTGAGGCTTTTCTGCAGGGAAATCAGTGCTTCGAAACATGATTAAGTAAATTTCGCTCGATAGAAAAAAATCACGAACATAGGTCTAAAACACACAAAAATACACTTAAAATATTCGTAACAAATTATGCACAAAAGCTATAAATATTAAAATTGCTTCTAAAAATCGGCAATATCGTGTTTGACGGAAATCAGTATTTTAATTTTTATTTATTTAAACAGCCAAAAAATTATAATTAAAAAACATGATATCCGCACTTTCGAGCACGCACTTTCATCTCGCTCACGCTTATGCTCAGTGAGAGGGAGAGAAGACCATGAACCTACAGCGCCTTAATTGTCGGTTTTTGTATTTGAGTAGGTCCTGTGTAAGTAAATTGTAAGTTTCAGGATACAGGTAATTGGTGCATTTGAGAATATACCTGCAACGAACGGCAAGCCGTTTGCCGCTTTCCGTCGATGTGCGTATCGATAAGTGGAACACCACTAGGGTTGCGATGATTTGACAGTTGTACCTTATTCACTAAGCTTTTTTGACAGCCAAATGACAGGACGGGGGTGGTTCACTCCGTGATTTCGTCGCGCCGCTACAAGTACATACATACCTGCCGGCCCCAGAGGATATGCTACATTTTCCACAACACGACCTAATTTCTTGTCGTGTTATCAAAATATTCAAATTAATGCTTAGAATTAGAATCCTTTGTAAATCATAAGATTCATAAGTTTATATAAATTCCGGTTAAAACTTACCAACAACAATGTTATCATTTTCAACGAGTGCCTAAAATGTCTGAAGCGAAGTCTGAGAACATAAGTATAGAGTTCGATCCTATTTTGCCTGATACTGGTGTGTTGTTCTACGAGGAATGCCCCGTGGAGTATGAGATTGAGCGGCCGATGTTATTACCTTTGAAGTCTTCTACACAAGTGCGTTTCGAGCAGTTGCAGCACGAAGCAGCGAGAGTGTGGAGAGAGAAACAAAGAACAGCAGCCACGGCGAAGAAAAATAATTGAACCAAAGAACGAGGAATCGTTCAAATTTGTCTGCAAGCTATAAAGATGGCTTACACATTGTTTGTGATAGAAATTATATCGGCGTTTATATTGGCAAAATGAATAAGTACCTACATGATGTAACAAGATAGCAATGTTTGCCCTGACGGTAGGTAGATATATAATGTTAAATATGTAATTTAATGTACCTAGCAGAAAATCTAAATCATTCAATTTTTTTTTAAATCTAAACAGACCATTCTTAGGTATTTTCTTCAAGAATGAATAGTCAATTTACTTGTATTATTTACTACGCAACGCTTCTGGAATGTTCTTATTAGCACAATACCTTTGCCCGTTATGTAGTGCTAAACACAATACTCTTAGGTACCTACAATTGAGTCATAACTCGGAAAATATACGTTATTTATTGTTGCATAGGTACAGTCAGCGTCATATAGTTAGCAACAGATCGATTCGAAATTCAAATATGTATGTCCGCGCGAACGTTCGAACAGCGCGGCCGGTACGTGCGCAGACGACGACGGTCGAAGAGCTACTGAGGCTCTGATTGGTCGAATTTCCACTAGGTCATATTTATAGTTGTGTTGAGGCTGTTGACTTGAGGCGTTTAATTAATTCGCGTTGCGATGAAAATAGTAAAGTAATTGTGAAGCGAGATTAAACTAAATATCCAGGATTGTAAGGTCGTATTTCTGTTGTCAGTGATATTTATTTATGTCGTTTGGATCGAGTGTTGAGGTAAAAATGTAAATGGAGAGTAAATTGCGCTAGCCGATTCGACTTCATTCAAAACTGAACGCTATTCGTAAGAGTATAAAGCCGTTAAACACTTTTTGCAATAGCATATTCTGCAACTTGCATTTTTTTTATCTGAAACTTGCATTTTTTATATTTTTCTTAGTCCCCCATTGGGTGGTTTATAAATACAGAACAAATAGTGGCGTTATTATGCCATAAATACGAGTGTCATATACCTACTTCTGTGCCCTAACTTTCTTCCGTCTCTTCCGAAAAATTGTTAAATACGCGACAGTTTTGTGACGTCAGATGTGAAGGAGGCCAATTTTTGCTGCTAGCCGATTCGACTTCATTCAAAACTGAACGCTATTCGTAAGAGTATAAAGCCGTTAAACACTTTTTGCAATAGCATATTCTGCAAATAAATTTGTAATAATACCAACGCGTCGCTCACCGTTTTGCTATTGAGAAAATTCGAATAGTTCGAATTTGGGCGTTATTCCTAAAGAGATAAACTTTAGAAAAATATTTATCAACGGCAAAAACAAATTGATATTTTGGTCGCCACCGTGCACCGCCTTCTGCTGTTTTTGCAAATTCGAATAGTTCGAATTTAGACGTTATTCCCAAGGAGATAAAGCTTTGAAAAATATTTGGCAATGGAAAAAACAAATTGGTATTGTGTTTGCCGCCGCCCGCCGGCGCGCCGGACCCCGGCACCGTTGCGCCGCGGCGGCATTTTTTTACCATTTCATCGTAGGGTCAATTAACCCGAAACAACCGCAAAAAGTTAGAGACACACAATATCTTAAATTTTGGGCGCGTGATGTTCTTACTCATCGAATAAAAAAACTACAAAAATTATAAATCTTAGTTTAGGCCTCCTTTCCAAATTCCACGCGTGGCTATTTACAATTGCGAATTATATTGTTTACTTTGAGCCCGTCCACGCTCTTTGAAATATGGTTTAAATATAAAATATTTCCCTGGCACCCAGGAACACATATCTTGAATAAGTTATGATATTAAATACTTAGATAAATTGTAATAAGATATATGTACTTACCTATTTAACGAACGGTGTTATTTATTAACAGTAGGTACCTACTTACTGAAATTAAATGTAAATTACAAGAATAATTAAAACAGAAACTAATTTGTATTAAGTTTGTTTTCATCAACAAAACGGAATATATATCTTTTTAGGGTTCCGTAGTCGACTAGGAACCCTTATAGTTTCAATTACTAAGGCTAATGTAAAATGTCAACTTGTATAAATTTTTGAAAATAAAATAATATATCCACTTTTATTTTAATAGACCATATTACTCTACTGTTATTAACCGTGAGAATTAGAGTAAGAAGCACCATGTTCCAGGTGTTCGATATTCTTCGAACATTCGCGGTCTAAAACATAGTAATAAAACGAACAAATAAGAAATCCACAACGCAGGCTTCGTCTAACATACAAAACTAATTAATCTATATGTCTTTAGTCTTAAGGTCTAAACTTCGCTAAAGAATGGCTACAACTGGACTCTAAAGGCGGTAGGCGAAGTATAGGCAAAATGCCCGGTCTTCGCCTACATACTGAAGACAGGGCATTTTGTAGTAGACAAAATTTGATGTTGCTGCCAGCTATCTTACTAATTTTTAACGTGTTTTTCGATTATAAACCTAAACTATCCCAAATAAATCATATAATTAAAAAAAGCGATGGTAGGCGAAGACAGGTAACGACCTCAAGTTAGTTTCGTACATTTACCAAAAAGTAAAACGCAGCAGAAATAGTAATTATGTATGTTTCAATTAATCATAATCCTCCTAGCGTTATTCCCGGTTGTGCCCTAAAAGAGACCGGGATCCGCTTTGACAACTAATCTTAATATTTGGCGTAGGCACTAGAACAACAAGCTCAACAATCTTGCCCCGAAAATTTATAGACGCTATTAGTCTTTACGATCTCAACACACACTATAAATTGCTTGGTGTCATGAGCGTATCATATTAGCAATACAAATAATGGGAAGAGTATGGATGCTATTTATAGGCTTAGAAATACCTAAATTAGCTTGCAAGACATGTATATTAATCAACGTTGGTATAGTTTGTTTTATCGCAGCACAGTGTTGCACTGCAATAGTCTTTGCACCTGGCGGGGACCATCACCGGTTGTATCATGTTGTGCACTCGGCGATGGTATCCGCCATGTGTATCCCTCGCTTTATATTATATTTGTTTTAAAGGGCAATCATTACCTCCTAAATGCAGTGCGGACGCATAGCGTATAGTTCGTGTCATATAGGGGCGCTATATGGAACGAGAAATTAACCTTGGGAGTCCGTTTAATTAATACGAAGCCAGCAATTGCCCTTCCAGCTGAGACAAATATAGTGATTATCTCAAAAATTGTGCAAGAAAACATAAATGTACTGTCTGAAAATTATAATAGGTTCTCCACAAATGTGTAGAATATAAAGATATTGAATTAAAACTATAACATCTATTATTTATTCTGAGTCTCAAAGATATATGCTATTAATAAATGTAAATTACTTAAAGAAATATCGGTAAGAATATTGTTTTGTTTGTATTTGAAAACCGTGACGTGCAAATTATGTAGGCTGGGAGTCGGAGGATTCGAGAGAAACCAAAGAATGCCAACTTAAATTCCTTTAATGACGGAATTACAAAAAGATTAAAATAAATCAATTAAAATTAATTATATTTAACAACAACGATGTACCTGCGCAGAAAGCATTTTTTGAAAACATTGTAACCAATCATAAGGCAGCGCGTTTGCGCGGGTAAAATCTTCAACACCCATTGGCTAAAATTTTGCGCGCGACGCCTGAGCAGTGAGCAGCCATCTTCCTCTGTAGCCAATTTGGGTAAGGTGCCGAGGCCCAGTGACTGAAGGTTCCCGCTTGTCTGGCGGTTTATGATCTAGACTACAACTAGACTACCAACTGGAGCCTGACTATTCTAAAGTCGCGACCCGCAGTATGCGCGCAGGAAAGCTAAGTTATTTCTTCCGACCTGACCCTTACTTATACAGTACATATGTAAATATTAAGTAGTAAAAAAGTGTTTGGTTCTGGCGCTTCGCCGGCCGCTGCCACGGCACGCTACGCTCGCTCGGCTCGCGCGATGTAGGGTCGCAAACTCGCAGTTCACCTAAAACTCCTCCTCGCTTTGCTCGTCGTCGGGAACATCTACATCTATGCCTACTCCTACGAGTTTAAAATGTAGGTATCACACATTAGGTATTTCTAATACCCAACCTCCATACTTGACTTCAGTACCAATACAACTTAAATAAATAAATAAATATTAAGGGACAATCTTACACAAATCGACCTAGCCCCAAACTAAGCAAAGTACGAATATCATGGGTAATTGTGTAAGGTTTTATAACAAACTTCCAGGAAACGTAACTGAAGGATGCAGTTATGCAAACGCATGAGAACGATATAAAGCCCTCTTCCTCTAACGCATAGCTGCATCTGCTCACGCGCCAACGTTGGCCCAATGTGTACAGCCGGCTTTACCTAGATCACCAAAATGAAAAAAAAAAAAAACCGGCCAAGTGCGAGAATTGTCGGTGTAAATGACGACATGATGATGTAACGCGCTGCCATTTGCGAAATCCTAGATGTCTCTTTCATCATTACCCTCTGCTAGAGTTAAGGGCTCGAATGAACTCCCCCCATTTTCGTAATGAGCATTTTGGTCACTTCTTCCCATTTTCTCCAAAGAGCCCATCTCCTATCTCAAAGCCGGCTGAACCGATTTTATTGAAACGTAGCTGAGAACCCTCTCGATCACGTCGGTTTTCTGACAAAAAAACTGCATTAAAATCGGTCTTTTCGTTTAGGAGCTAAAATGCCACAGGCAGACACACGGACACGTCGAATTTATAAAATTTATAATTTTCACTTTTCTCGTGTCTGAGGACAAGATTAATGTTGGGTCATTGAGCCAACGGAGTAAGTAAGTAACTTATCATCGAATTCTGCATATTTTTATTGGACTGGAATACAACCTTAATTATAATTAATATTTAAGAATGTCCATGTGTCCTTAAACACGTATACATTTCGGACCTTATATCTTCGTGACAAGACTCCAAATTGTATGCATATTTTTATTATGAGGTGTCGTAGGATTCCTCATAATCGTGGGAGTGATGTAGGCTATAATATTTGTAAAAGTTGGGGTATTTATTATTTCGCTTGTTTGAAAAATCTTTCGATTTCACTTGTTTGTTAATACATATGTTGCTCTTTTTTACAAAGCTTAAGGGGTTATTTCACCGGTTAGTATTTAATTTAATGTGCCGGTCAGCGAGCACTTAGCTGAGTTGGTGAACTGAAAGGATATTTTCTCGTTTTTTTAATATATTTATATCCTCCAAAAAATGCATATACGATTAACTGTTCAAAGCACAGCTTGCTGTTAAGGGGCCACCCCACGGTTTGTTTTTTTTTCACATAAAAAGTTTAAACTCTGCTAAAACTTTCTTTTCTATTATTTTGTTATCAAGAAGTTAAGAATAGGTATAAGTACTATGCATTTGTACGAATCCCATGGTTTTGTTAAGATCTGTTAGACCTTATGTCGCCTTATGGCCGGTTCCAATAATCTTTCCACCGATAGTTTTCCTTACCGGCGGTTACATTTTGACAGATTACCCGTAGAAAATGTGTCAAAATGTAACTGTTGGTAAGGGAAACTATCGGTGGATTGATTAGTGGAACCGGCCATTATATAGTCGAGTACTCAAATATCTACACAGACAACCTTTTGCATATTTATAACACCCTGAAAAGTAGGTACAGATATAAATTATAATCAATACTTAGCGACTATTTATTTTTTATGTATGTTTCCCTATTACTCGATAACGCCCTAACCGATTTAGATTGTTTTTTTTTTGTTTGAAAGGGTATGCTTTCCAGGTATTTCTTATCCTGTTATTCTATTATTATTTTTTATGCTTTTTGTCTGTGTGTGTATGTACGGTACCAACTGTGGTACTAATTTAGTTTTTAGCGCTTAATTTTAATTGACTAGCTCTGAGACAGTCCCTCTCCGCTCATCCACGGCAAGGGTTGATGTGTATGGACTAAATAGGTATTCGGGGTTGACTTGAGTATATAAAATATAAAAGACCTCGCGGTGCAATCTCTATATGTGAGTGCGAAAAAAAAGAATCATTTTTAGGCAGATTTCACCGGGTTCTATGCCCGGCCATGTATGAAGGTTTTAGTCTCTAAAGATTTAATTAAATTAAACACATACAGTTCCTCCAGCATTTTTATTGAGTATCTTAATACGTAAAATCTACCTATCAGTTTCTAAGCATGTGTGAATCAGATTTTATTGCTTTGTTAAGTTTGAGAAATATGATTTGTTATGGCTTGTAATACTCCAGGAAAAATACGGTTTAGAAAAACATTAATTTAGAATAGTGTTATTTTTGTTGATTTCATTTTAAAATGTTATTCTAAGATGCTTTTATTCAAGAATCCGACAAACTTTCCACCCGGAAGTAAGGATGTAGATTTAAATGAAGCATGCATTGTCTTTTACCTTGAATATTATACAGCAAATGTAAATGAACCAAAATAAAGACAATAAAAAATTAAAAAAAATATAATATTTATTATAATATTTTTTCTGACTTTTCAGAAGCTAGTTAATTTATTTATTTTTTGATATCTGAAATTTTGTCGGATTCTCAATGTGGCAATTTAATGATCTTAAAATAAATGTAATGACGTCGTCGGCCTTTGGTCGTATAACAGCTTTAGAAAATGCACTTATGCGGCCGATATACGACTTTATATCCGCGCGATAAGTGTGTGGCTGTGTGTAAATGCTAAATGATTGGTATTAAACATGAGATCATGGTTGGTACACTTGATTTATTCCTTTTAACCGTCTTGACCCTATTATAATGTTAATTTTTCGAGACGGGGGGTAGATAAATCTTAGATAGTAATCGTTTATTTATTTTCGGTTTGGTGTTATTATAGTTGTAGTATAAGTATTTTATTATTATTGTATTGTCAGCAAATCACGCGAACAATTACAACAACATAATTCGTCAGAGGCTTGTTTATGTAGGTACCTACAAAATGGTTGGCTAGTAGAAAGTTCCAGCGGACGAAAACGTTTATAGTAAGGCCGTATACGAAGTGGGCTCCTACTTTGGAACATAAAATAGCACAGAAATGTAATGAACTTAAGTACTTGTTTGTTTCAGAAGAAATATTTGCTGGTCATTCGTGGGTGATGGCGCCCCACCCTGCGGGCTGAGCGCGGGTTGTGAGAGTAGTGCGGTGCCGTTTAATGTACTATTTCTTTACCTAGGTAGGTTATGTAACAAATTGAATTAACTGCATACTGCTAACTCTAGTGGCTGAGTTTAGAGTCTAATGAAGCGACAGCAAGGACAAATATGTAAATATACCAAGTCGTGATTCCAGTCATTGAACAAGTGGATAGGTAGTTACTGAAAATAGTCCCAATTGGTCCAATGGCCACCAGTACAAACACGCAGCAACACGCTCAGTGATCACTGGACTGTATTCCTTTGCATTAAGGTTTATAGCTGGTCAGTTAACAGTGTTGACGATGGCAATTAAAAACAATTCACTGCCCATTCAGAACTAAACAGGTACACACAAACCGTAGCACAAAATAAATTCAGTCTTATCGGATTGTGAGGGCGGAGGGGGGGGGGCAAAGAAGGGTCTGTTATACTGGGGAGGGGGAGGGGGGTAGTGATAACTCCTTGGTCCTGAATGTTGGGGGAAATTTGAATTTAAGTTGGTCGGGCGCTTACCTTCTATGGTATTCGGCTTTGGGTTAATACCGCTCGTCCGATATGTTTGGGAGTTAAGTTGCAGTATGGATATAAGTATGTATATCGTCGTCTAGTACCCATAGTACAAGCTTTGCTTAGTTTGGGACTAGGTCGATTTGTGTAAGTCCCCAAATATTTATTTATTTATTTACAATAGGGGTGCAAAGTTAGTATGGGAATTATTTTTTTTTGAGCTAGAGATTTGAAACTTAGTAGAAAGATTATTTATTAGAATACAAAAAAGAACTTTTTAGCGTTTTAGAAAATTCTATCCCTAAGGAGGTTAAAAAGGGGTGCAAGGTTTGGAGGAGAAACACTCTCTTGAGCTGCAGACTTAACACCGTTGTATAAAGATTTATTATCCGTTCCAATAATTGTTCGTGAACAGCTCGTTTGTTTAGTTGTTCTATCATATTAAAACAATTCACAGCAAGATCGAGCCCCAACACGACTACACTACTACTGATAAGAAATACTTATTACATTAAATAAACAATCGCGTAACAGAACAATTTTATAACACTTATTTAGAATTGCGTACTCTGTAAAAAAGTTAACAAGCTATAAAATTATGACATGCATTACCTAATACGAACGATGATTCATTGCATGTGTGTTAGCGTGTCTCCAGACTCATGTGTGAGACAAACTGAATCACTTCCTGAGAATAATGCTCAACACGTGAACAATTGCGAAATCTAGTGATCAAAAATCAACCGTATATAAATGATAATAAGGTCGAAAGGCATGGAAAACTTTTTTATAATTCGCGGAAATTACGGTAACCTTTATACTTTTTGTTCGTTTCTTATTTGGCGCTCAAGTTAGAACTTTACCGCTTTAAGCCGATTAAAGTGTTTTAATAGTAGCAACCGTACTGTCTTTTCGAAGATCTCACGGTTCTAAATACACGTATTTGCCATACGATAAATAAATAGTAGCGCGTAAGTTTCTTAAAGCGACAAGGTGTTATGAATTTTTAGGTGTCTCAGGGCGTGACTGTACGGTAACTAATCTGTTTTTTATCTGCATTTAATGAAGTTACGAAGAAATGTAAGTGTTTCATGTTCCGATTAATGATACTTGGAAGCGTTTTGATGTAATTGTTTGCCAAATTTGATAAAACATTTGCGTTTATATGACTGTTTCCAAGATTTACGTAACGTTTTTAAATTCTACAGATCAGAATTGGAAATGAAAAGTGATCCAATTAACAAATCCTCGATTGTTAAGAGCAATTTGTTGTACATTCAGAATCAAAAGTAGCTACGCAAACGAAGACGTCAAAAGTCTTTATTAAAAGGGAATAAGAACTTTTGACGTCTTCGATTGCGTAGTTACTTTTGATGCTGACGTACAATCTGGGTGATGTTATGATAGTAATTATTTTGAATTGATTTTGCTTGACTTTGAGCTTTCTTAGAATTGGCCTATTTTGACGACTACGTGCTGAAGTACCATTATTACAGAATAACAGGACATACGAAATAGTAAAATAGGAAACTTTATGCCGGCTGTACACATTGGGCCAACGTTGGCGCGTGAGCAGGATGCAGCTATGCAAACGCATGAGAACGAAATAAAGCCCTCTGCCTCTAACGCATAGCTGCATTCTGCTCCGTGCCAACGTTGGCCCAGTGTGTACAGCAGGCTTCAGGCCTAATTTCTGTCCATTTTTGCAAGAATTGTTTTGTATATAGCTGTTTGTTTTCTAAATAGATTTAAAAAAAGAAAACATTTCTGCCCAAGCTGAAACGGAGGACATCGTTCGCCTCGCTCGCTCGTTCATAAATTCGACCCTTAAGGTAACCATAAGAAAAACGCCATGATGAATAAAATTACAAGCATGAACTGATTGGAAACAAAATCACAGCTGCAGAAATAACTTACGTTCCAAATTTGAATTCTTTTTTTTTATAATTTCAAGACTATCGCGTGCCATGATGTTTACGAAGATTAAAAAAAATGTTCTTCTCTTGAATCATCTGGAGCTCTTATCGATTATCGAAATTTAAAAATGGAATAATTTTAAATATTTTTTTACACGCCTAGGCACTTGCAACAATATTAAAAGGCGAATTATAAAACAGCTTTCAGTTAAAAATATATAATAAAAAAACGAATCGCATTAATTTATAAAAAAATCATGGCCATAATTAGCATTGAAATATCCCTCACAATGGCATAAATAATATTGTAATCACATGAGTAAAGCCGGAGCAGCTAACAACGCCTGCGTGTTCACAGTCCATTTGAGAGTGGGCTTTATGGCGTGGTCTTAAGGTTTATGGGTAGACTAGCGAGGAGTTCGTTAGAACCGATGGCCGTTGGGGCGGCAAGGTTCTCGAGCGGCGACCACGTACCGGAAGGTGCGGCGTGGGTAGGCCCCCCACAAGGTGGACTGATGACCTGGTAAAGGTTGCGGGAGTCCGCTGGATGCGGGTGGCGCGGGACCGGTCACTTTGGCACTCTTTGGGGGAGGCCTATGTCTAGCAGTGGACGTCTTTCGGCTGATATGATGATGATGATGAGGTTTTTCATTAAAATCATCAACGGTCATGTCGGCTTAGATGGAGCCTTTACCTGAGAAATTGGCAGTCCTATAGACTGGCAGTCTTAAACATGCAATGAATAAAAACAAAAACTGAACGCCATGACGTTGTCACGAATTGATATTTAAACAAAAGGTCGCTTTTCAGGCTTCCAATTTTGTATGAAATTCCTGGAATTTAATTCCATTACGGATCTGTTTTTTTTTTCTTTGGCCTGGAGCGGAAAACTTGGTATTGATACGCTAAGAGACTCAACTACGGATATGTCACGTCAATTCCTAGGGCCGTATTCATGACGTTTTCATGACAGCTGGTGATATGGCAGCTGCATGGCGGATTATTTTGGTGATGTCACTAGGGTCTGTAAAGTTATTTCATTTCAAGTGCATCCATGCACAGACAAATGAAAGGGATAGTGATAACTTACGTGATCTTATCGAGATATCACAAAATCAGCCATCTTACGAGTTTTGAATAAAACGTCGTGAATTTGGCCTTTGCATGAGGTATCATTTTTAGGGTTCCAAGGCAGGTATACATGAATCTTTTGCATGTTTCTACTTCAATAGTATGGGTTAATATTTTTCCTAGCCCTCTAAATGTTGTTAGTTTTGTCAATAAATATTCTCAACGAGGTTTTATTAAGCATTCGATCGTTTTCATCTTACGTAGCGTACGACACGTGTGTGAAAGCAACACCTCTGTTTGCGTCGAGGGTTAAAAATAAGTTGAAGCTTGATGACTTCTGAGTGTTTTAGAAAGTTTTGTTTATTGGTGATGTAAAAATAATTTATTTTGACTGTTGTCAAATACCGTGTATTTATTTCTCTTGGGCCGGAAATACTCAATAACCAACCTTGGATTGGCAACCTTAAGTAAGATTTTTGCCACATAAGTTTGCGACTCTGAAGTTAGCCTCAAGTCGACTCCTGTACACCCGTCGAACTGACACATTTGCGACGCTACTGTAGCTAACATCAGAGACGCAAACTCGTTGTGCGTACTGTAAGGATTATTCGCTGTAGTATAGCCAGGCAATCACATAACGCGTATAAATTGCTAAGGCTTCACTAGCTTTCAATATTTAAAGTATACTAAATTTCTTCTTGCAGGCATAATATATAAAAAAATCTTATACACCGCACATGTAAAAAGGCCTTAATCCTTTTTAAATTAAACGTACAACTCTAGATGTAGACTTCAAACTTTTCTGATTCGACTTCATTCAAAACTGAACGCTATTCGTAAGAGTATAAAGGCGTTAAACACTTTTTGCAATAGCATATTCTGCAAATAAATTTGTAAACGCGTCCTTCACCGTTTTGCTATTGAGAAAATTCGAATATTTGAAATTTGGGCGTTATTCCTAAAGAGATAAAGCTTAGAAAAATATTTACCAACGGCAAAAACAAATTGATATTTTTCGCCTGCGGCTCGGGTCATAAATATCTGCGATTTCGGGCTTTCTTTCTTTTACAGCCCTTGGTAAGTAATGTACTATTACAATGACAATAATATAAGAATCAAACAACAAAAAAAAACTGGTCTTATTAATGTCGAAGTCAAAAATTATAAGTAACTAGGTATACTTACTTATACATTATCGAAGTTTATACAGTTTCACGAGAATCGGTTGGGAAATGCGACCTGTAGAGGAAACATGTCGGACGCCGGAGATGCAAAATAATTTTTGCCCAAGCTGAAAATAACGAAATTATATAACTATCTATAGCCAAGATCATTTTGTTTCCTAATTCAGGCAGTCTATTATTTGAATCTTTTTATTACTTATTTGAATTAAACATATTTTTTGCCATTGCGCCTGTGCCGTTACTACCTATATTCTGGTGTTAAGGCGCCGTAGGTTCATGGTCTTCTCTCCCTCTCACTGAACATAAGCGTGAGCGAGATGGAAGTGCGTGCTCGGAAGCGCGGATATCATGTTTTTTAATTTTAATTTTTTGGCCGTTTAAATAAATAAAAATGTAATTGTATGAAGCTTTTCATACCACCTATGTCTGTATATTGTCACAGTATTATATTAATTTGACTTAGTGTAGTCTTGGAAGTTATTGATACATTTTACCAAAATTAGTTACTTAACACCTTATCAGATAAATAAAATACAACAATTTTATAGTTGCTATGAGTAACACATGCACGTGGACTATTAAAGTCTAATTACATCCCTTTATTTTAAAGTAAGTTTAAAAAAGTGGAACATGAAACTCAAGCCTCCACAAACAACACTCCAGCCCAGCTAGTACGCTAGCACATTAAAATTTAGTCTTTTTCTGTGACGCGAAGTAGATAGATACCTACATTACCTACGCAGATTATTTGTAATCATTTATATCGTCTTCGACGATGTACTAGTAGGAGAATGCGACTATTCACGGTGTAATAATGGCGTAAGCGGGAAACGCGCTAACAATTAATGAAATAAACATATTTTAGTGAAAACATGCCAAGGCAAGCGTCTATAGGCCACGGTGTCTGCTCACCATCAGGCAGGCCGTGTGTTTGTCTGCTACCGTCGTAGTATGGAGCGCGGTCGGGTCGCCAGGTCCAGAGAGAATGTCTAATGCCACTATCATCACTTCAACTCTGTCACAGAAAAACCAAGGCCCTCTCAATAGTTAACGGTTAAGGTACATATAAATGATGTACCGATCACACAAGTCTGCCGCAAAGGCGCTTTACATACATGGTTTAAAGGTGTTTCGAGCTTTGGATGTGTCAATAGGAAATAAAATATTTTAATCATGTTGCGCTACAATTTGGTATAACCATTGATTGGGACTTCATAATACATTTCCCGTATTTTGTTCTGCTTACCAAAATTGGCCCACTTGGCACCGTCATCAAAGCTCCGGCTTCATCGTTCGAGTAAGCCGGAGTTCTCATGAGATTTAAAGCACCATTAGCTTGTACCTACTCTGTTAATATAAATACGAATGAAAATGCAAATAATTTCATTAAATGCAACGATAAACATGTCCTAGTTTCAGCTATATTAAAATGATATGTAAATTAAATACCAGGCAAGCGTGAGTCGAGTGGCTGTAATAAGCTATCTTTACATCTGAGGTTCGGTTCATCCGTATTTATACTTAGGGATCGCGGTCGTGTCCGTGTTTCGTGTACAAGTAGCCGTGCGCCCGTTTTCGTGTAACACGGCAACGGTTTAATGGCCTGTTCGGCACGTGAAATTCGGCTACGTGTAATTAAGTCACGTGTACCCGTGTAGATCCAAAGCGACATAATAAGAGGTACGTTACGAGCAAATGTGTTGAAAAATAAGTTTTATTGCCCGACTACGTCAGAGTCGAAAGGAAGGGATGTGTTAGCAGTCGATGTTTGTATTTACGTGTGTTCCATCGCAGCGTTTACGACACGAACCGATTTTTGTACTCACCTGCCCGCCCATGGACAGCCCGGTGACGCCGAGCGGGCCGAGCCCGTTCCGCTCGCACCAGTGGAACAGCACCAGAGCCTCGAGGATCAGGCAGCCGACACGGACACATCCGCCACGTGTCTGTACTCACGTGCCCGCCCATGGACAGCCCGGTGACGCCCAGCGGGCCGAGCCCTTTCCGCTCGCACCAGTGGAACAGCACCCAAGTGTGTGTAAGTGTATTATTTTGAAGAAATAAATTCTTAAATCACCTGGGAGGTGCAAAGTAGGGATGGCATTAGGGCTTAGTCGCTTGGTCCATGTTTGGTACTTTAGCTCAAAGTGATTGTGGCACACTCTTCTCGACTTGTAAATAAATTGGTTGTCTAATGCCTGAGACTTGTTACTACGAAATATCTCACAACTTTTTACGGTGGACGAGTTTCGAGACTTGGCCTCTTTTTTACATGGAATGTTTTTTATGGGATTACTTTGTCTATTAATCAAAAACAGTCATCGCTTTTTAAATATTGCGTAAATTACGTTATAAGCGTTGATATTCTAGGTTGATTTTATACTCTTATTCGTACCCAGGCAGGGCATTCCGATATTTTTCAACATCATTTAATATTTACGAAAAGGATGACGGGGCAGTTGAAACAAAAAAAATGGGGGCAATAAATAGAACAGTACTAATTGCCTATGAATTTTTTTTGTTACGTAATAGGTCATTTCAAAAAATCGTCGTTACTTAGTTTGTTAAAAAATACCAAAACAAACGATAATACTAAAATGATACAAGTAAAAAACGGGAGACTTAGAAAAAACAAAAAATAATTGTTGATCATTATTGTACGTACTGTGTTGTCTACCTCTACCTACATGTTATTGTATTGTTTCTCTTTTTAACTGCTTTGTTTGTATGAGGTGTGCAATAAAGAGTATTTGTATTGTATTGTATTGTACGTACGTGTGGGTATCGCTTACAAAATACGTCCTAAATTATAAGTATGTTAAAGGCACGACCTAGGACTAAATTTATGTTACATTCGTAACTACGATATCAGCTAATATTATTTGAATGGAAATCAATTGATTAGGTGATTTATCATCATCATCATCATCATCATCATCATCATCGTCATCATCATCATCATATCAGCCGAAAGACTTCCACAGCTGGACATCGGCCTTCCCCAAAGAGTGCCACAATGACCGGTCCTGCGCCACCCGCACCCAGCGGACTCCTGCGACCTTCACCAGGACCGCGACCTTTGATTAAGTGATTACCTACGACAATTTAATAAATATTTTACTCTCAGATGTTTCAACCTGCATTTGTTTCATCCGACCCAGGCTCAGGGTCATTTGAAACGACTTCCGATGCTTTGTAAAACGCTTCTAATTACAATAATATAAATATATGTATAGCCAAATATTCTAACTGCTCTGCGGGGGGAGGCTTGACGTTGGCGCAACAGCAATACATTTTACAAATACCTATTTCTCAATTATCTCGCCCTCAGTGGTTCCTCTTAAAGGAAAATGTGATAACAAAAAGTCCCCTAATGACTACATAAATTAATATTTAAAATACCCCGAACTATAACAGTCGGCATCGCGCATTTTACACCCCTGGAGTTGCACGCGCCCATAGGCTACGGTAACCACTTACCATCAGGTGGGCCGTAAGCTCTTTTGCCTCCGACATGGTATAAAAAAAAGAAAGTAAGAACCGTCTCGGTAGACAAAACTTTCGAGTTAATATAGCCGCTTTCAAATCGGTTCATCCGTTTGGGTGCTACGATGCCACAGGCAGACACACAGATACATATTTTAAACTTATAACAGTTATAACCCTCTCGTCTGTGGTTAAAACATATTGAAGACCGAAATTTTTACTAAACTAAAATAAAAAAAAAACTAAGTATATTTATACTAAACAAACGCATAAAATATGTGAATAGTTACAGACATGAAGGCATACAGTACATATAAGCCTGATTGACTCCCCTATAAACTCGTAAACACGGACCTATCTCTCCGATTTTTGAAACTCAGGCACTATCTATTTATTACCGCCGTTATGAGTTTATGACGTAGGCGGGTTGGACGATGATCAGCCATCTATTCACAATAACATGCCTGATCTATCAAATAGTCTCTAGTATTACTTGAGCCTGATGTTTGCAACGATTATGCGTAAGCCGGATTCGACTTAAAGTGGTCCGCCTAGAGCTATGCGCTCGCCGTTGTGAATAATAACTGTGCGATTTATAACCTGCCTTGTCCCCGACGTCTCACTATATCTTGATCCTGGTTTTCGTAACAACTCCGCGTGAACGGAGTTCAGACTTAAAGTGGTTGCTGGTAGCGAGGCGCTGGATAAGCTTAGTGAAGAGCTCAAAGCTCCCACGACGCCCTCACGCACACACCCACACGATCCGTCTTTGCGGCCAGTCATTTTGCTTCTTAATTACTATTAAAACTAAGATTTTTCCATTTCGATATTTGAAAATGGAACGTTTTCGAATCCCTGGACGGGGTACGTGGCTTTTTTTTTCTTAAGAACGTCGTTTTCGGGAGTTAATTTTCGGCCTGGCCGTTGAACTATCACTATGAGCTAGCTCGATTATTCGGATTTTTTTTTGTGGCCCACGAAGATTCGTCAATGCGTCAGTCACGACCGGGAAGCGTTACTACGCCATGAATCGTGAATTTTGTATTAGTGCATCGTTAAGAATGAACATATTAAAACAAAATGCCTACCTCGTGTATGACCCATGGCAACTATCATATGCCTGCGGGCATATTATAATTATTACATAAAATATCTACTGCTTAATAAAAATTATCTCATTATATAGCTTCGAATACTGCGATAATAATGATATAAGTAGGTACTATACAGGTTGTAACGAAAATGTGGTGTGTACCGATCAAGGCGTTCGGTAGCGTATTGCGATACAAAAAAGCAACATGCTGAGCAGGGTCCATTTCGTGACAAAGCCAAATGTGTTTTCATGTTTTCTTTTAGTATCCGTGTTGTTTTTGTCACGAATAAATGTTGAATTTGATTTTGAAAAATACATTAGTTTTTTTTATTTTTGTTTTTATTGAACATTTTGTTTATGTTTTCATTAAAGTATTTGTTTCTGTTTACATCGCTTTTGTATGACAAACACAACGTAAAAGCCGTCATCTGCGTGTCAAAGAAAAATACACAAAACATTTGTTTTTTATAACACAGCTGTGCGCACAGCGGTTGAAATGTTATCATACACAAGCAATGTTAACAAAAGTGTTATGTGGGTAGCTTTAAAACGCAATAGGGAGAACGATGACGCGTAGTTGCAGTGTCCAAGAGGCAACCGGATGGCTCGCGGTATTTGAGCTCCCGAAGTGTTGTGGAACACCATTATGCAACCCGATCTGAGCTTATTTGGAAAAAAGTTCACTTTTCAGATCCATTTCATAGTTGTGTGATTATTTTGAAACCTACAATGTGACTGGCAAAGTATGAAGGGAAGCGTACTTAGCTAACTAAAATGTGATTTATATCACGTTTTAGAAACGTTTTCTTCCTAACTTTGATAGTCGCATTGTAGGCTTCAAAGTCAAAACAGAGAATACAACTTTTGTATACGTGTGTGCGTGGCGCGTGAATATGTATGTGTGCGTTAGTGTGTATGTGAAGCGTGCACGTTGCACGCATGCGTGCGTCAGAGTAGTTCAATCCACTCGCTGCTAGGCGGCTGTGGGACCAGTAATTTCTTGGTGTTGCCACTCTTTACATAAATATACTTATTATAATATATTTATGTAAAGTTCTATATTTATTCAAAGGAGTTAAATGACAGGTAGAAATGTCAAACACAACAAATAATGATACCAGCTTATTACAAACAGTGTGGTGCTTTGTTTACGGTTTCTGGTTTAATTCGCAATAATCTGTAGTAATATTGTTTAAAGAGGGATACAAATGCCATCCATATATTTGGTACTTTTAGGTCTACCGCAAACTGGCCATTCTAAATTCCGACGAGTCGGCCGCACGCGACAGAATTGCATCCGCTACGGAAAAAATGCAAGGCAATAGGGTTTCGAAGAAATTATCTTTTTGTTTACTTTATAGTCTGTATAATTTGTACTTGTTTGTCACGAATAAGTTCATTGTGGAAGTGGGCAGCAAATCAGCACGGCTTAAAAAGGACGGCCCGCGAGCAGTACCGCGGCGACATAGACTATCCGTCTCTTTCGCACCATCCTCTTAGCGTTTTTCCCGGTAGTGCTCAAACGAGCCCGGGGTCCGCTTCGCCACCTTATCCCAATATTTAACGTAGGCACCACAAGGCGGCGCGCGAGCTCTCTCGATTTTTTTCGCACTATCCGTCTCTCTCTTATTAGAACACTTAGAACAAGAGGTATAGTGCTAGAAAAATCTAGAGTATGTCGCGGCCGTCTCATGATCGACGTGCTGACGACACAGGAAACGTCATTTTACTCCGTTGAATAAATGAACAGACCTTAGAAATTATAAAATGTGTGATGGATGTCATTCACTAAAATAACAAACTTAACTACTAAAACTTAAAAGGACGTAAAAAACAATGTATGTGTATTAAATATACAATTGTCATTTCATAATACTCTTATTCACAATAACATACATACAGTCATACACTCATTGAACATGTCATGAAATTAGCCACGTGATATTAAGCCTCAATATTATTGTAAAAATTTTGAAAACTTGCTGTGAGTATATTTAACTTCAAAGTATTGGATCTCATTGTAGCAATGATAACTTGTACAGTAACTATTACCTATTTTGACTACATGAACCATTTGAATTCACACGAAAAGATGAGATTCAATATTATTACCTATGTAAGACTTTCTATATATCTAATGCAAGAGTAGAAATTTGTATCATGTCATTCACAAGCAAAAGGTAGACCTTGCATAGTCATTTGCATGCGCTACTCCCATTTACTAGGGGTTAGAGTTGGGTAAAGTAAATACCTATCATGAATACTTGGTATTTATCCACCTCTACCCATTTACTTGGGGGTTTTACTTGGGGTTCTTGGTGGTTTCTGGTCTGGCAGAAAATCGTTTTCATCCGGCTTCAAGAAAGAAGATTCTCAATTAAGAACCTGGACCGTTTAGGAAAACTCTTTTTTTGTTAGAAAGGGTATCCTTCCCAGTTGGCCCATGGTCTGATGGGATCTTGGAGAAATCAAGGGAACTCTTCCAATAAGGTGAAGTACTGAATTGAAGTCGGTTAAAACTTTATTTTCACGGGAAATATGCGGATTGTAATATATAATTTGTTTCAACGAGGATGTTAGGTTTATTTTCTTTAAAAGCCTAATACCATTTGTAATGTGAGTTATGCTGCAACGGGTTGTTAGATTCTGAGCGTATGAAATCAAATGAAATGACACGTAGTATAAGTATCGCATAAAGGCTGTCAAGCGGCGGTCGTGGGTTCGTATCCCGGGTCGTACCAATGAGTTTTTCGGAACTTATGTACGGAATATTTACCGTTAGCTTTTCGGTGAAGGAAAAACATCGTGAGGAAACCGGTCTAATCCCAACAAGGTCTAGTTTTCCCTCTGGGTTGGAAGGTCAGATGGCAGTCACTTTCGTAAAAACTAGTGCCTATGCCAAATCTTGGGATTGGGAGTCAAAGCGGTCCCCGAGCTCCTTTAGGGGCACAACCGGGATCAACGCTAGGAGGATGATGATGAGTATAAGTATCGCATAAACTGGTAGTAATACTCATAGTTACTAAATAATCAATCAATACATATAATAAAATATAATATTGAATAATAGGTGTGACGTTTCACCTTGGGTCTCTCAGGGTATACTCGTATAAATAAAACAACCATTGGGTAATCTTATCAGTTAACTATGGGGAATAGAGGTACCTATAGTGTAGGAGTGGGTAGTAAATAAAAGTAAATTGTGAGTTCATTGCGTCTATTCATTTTCTTATACTTAATATTCTAATGTTAAACACTTGAGAATTAAGGCAAAATTTAATCACAGCTTTATTAGGCACAAGAAGCGCTATGTGGCGATGTAACACATAGCGCATTTTGAAGGGCATTTTCATACTTATTTCACATAGCTGATTTTTATTTTTCGGGAAGCAGTTACAATTTCGATAAATTGATTATAGAGGAAGATGCGCCTTCGTAAGTAGTTCAAAATTATGCCAAAAACCGAGTTTCAAAAATAAGCACATGTCGGATTTTACAAGCGCAGCGACGATATACCCATGCCGAATCACAGTTTTCTAGTAGTAATGGTTACTGAGCTAAGTCGAAGACGGACAGACAGACAGACAGACAGACGGACATGGTGCAACTATAAGGCTTACTTGTTGACTACGGAACCCTAAAAAAACTTGTCTGGCAGAAACCCGCAAGTAAGTAATGATTGTGAAGAAAAAAATTGCAGCGGCGAGGGGCGTCGCGACTTGATTAGGTAGGTACGTTCGCCGTTCATAATCATAGGGGTTAGAAAATTAGCAAAACTTAAACAAAATGAACTTTAACAATAAAGTTACTGCTTTTTAGGGTTCCGTACCCAAAGGGTAAAAACGGGAACCTATTACTAAAACTCTGTCACCAGGCGGCTAAAATATGGTTTGCTAAATACCTACTCATGGGAGTTTTTAGCAAACCATATTTTACCTTGTTACGGTTTGTGATTGGGATCCACTTTCAGAGCTAACTTGATGAGATAGATTAAATGTCTGATTACCAAAGTCCATACCACTTAAATATTATTCTCCTACCTTTCGTCACATTGGTACAATGCGGTGGATTCGCATCCACATCTGCGGACGCAGCTGCCGTTAATAGAATTAGTGATAATACCACAAACATGTTGAATATTTCACTTCCACTGTCCGCCGGGTCTGTGGATATGGAATGTTCCTCCCTGTATACAGGGTGTAATTTAATTGGTGATACAAAATAGCAAAATCGGAATTTATCCATGATTCTGCCGTGCACCTCTTTTACTATGGGACCAACTTTGTGTTATGCCAAAAAATTCCAACTATTTTATATTAACTTTGCTCAGTTTAGACTGACGAAAATGTATGAACAGGTGTTTTTTTTTGCATAACACGAAGTTGGTTCCAAAGTATCAGTATTGTTCAGAATCATGGATAGATTCACATTTTGCTATTTTGTATCACGAATTAAATTACAACCTATTATGTACTACGACGGTGAGTTGTAAGTATACGGTCTGGCCGAGAGTAAGTAGACTCCGTCAAGCGTGTTGCCCCGTCCAATTATGTATCGAGACCGTCCACGGTCATTGAAATATGGTGAATATTATAATTTTTTTTTGATGTCCTGGAACAAATATTTTTTCTAAAACTGCTTAAATAACATCAATTTCACCAAATTAGGTCTTGTCAGCCTCTTAATAATATACGAGTAGGTACGTATAATTATCATATGAAGCACACGGGTCGTCTCTCTTCACACCCCAACCTACCTCGACCTCCTGCCACGTGTTAACATTGCTGGTGACCCCTAGAGAAGATACTCTCACTACAACACGCACGGAATTGAAAAGCTGGGCGAAGGCCTGGCGATCGCGGCGGAGAAAAAAGTGTCTGTATGATGTCATATCGTATATATATAATTAGATTCATTTTTAAATAACTGTATTAGATACCTTATTTGTTGCTAGAAATAATCAACAATAGGTATTTAAATTTATAATCGCAATCTGTACAATCTTCAATCAGGAATAAATATTTCCTTACAATGTTACAAGTGTCCTAAGATTTAAGAGGGGGTATGTTCTGCAAAACGCACATTCATATGAAACGAATTGTCATTTACTATGACGGTCGAGGATCGTGACGTCACGATCTGCTAGCGTTTTCTCTCTCTAACAAGCAACATTAACACGATTGTAGCTTCGTAAGTTTTAGAGATATATGAATGGGATTTTCGTCACTAGGCATATTTCTTTGCCGTCTTACCTTTAAAGTAATAACAAATTTTGAGTCTACACCCCTATTAAGTCAATAGACCAACCGATTCTCGTGAAATTTTGTGAGGGTCAACAATAATGTATTTTACAGTACATATGGTGCTACTTTCCCGCACTAGTGCGGAAAAGAGCACTTTTCGTGCATATGTCGAAACTTTAAAGAGCCATATGTACAGTAAAACGTTGTACGATACACGTGCGAATAGGTAATTCTAAATTCCTATCTTCGGCACTTGTATCGTAAATAACTATTATGTCGCTAGCCAATAGTATTAAAAAAGGTTATTTCTATTGCTTCAAACTCGTTACATTAGCGTTACGTCACGATTATCATCATCATCCTCCTAGCGTAGTTTCCGGTGCCCTAAACCAGCCCGGGGTCCGCTTTGACACCTAATCCCAAGATTTGGCATAGGCACTAGTTTTACGAAAGCGACTGCCATCTGACCTTCCAACCCAGAGGGAAAACTGGACCTTATTGGGTTTAGACCGGTTTCCTCATGATTTTCTCCTTCACCGAAAAGCTAACGGTAAACATTCCGTACAATAAGTTCCGAAAGACTCATTGGTGTGGTCCGGGATTCGAACCCACGACCGCCGCTTGACAGCCGCATGCCTGGACCACCCTACCGTTACGTCACGTTTATATCTCAACATTAATCAAAGCCAGTAATTTATTAACATATAATGTTTTCCGGCGCGGGCACGTTTACTTGGCTTTGCGCCAACTAAATTGTTAAAAAACCCATACAATTTTTGAACAAGCTATCCAACGTAGTGTCACATAGTGTGGGGTATACACTATGGGTTTAACGAGAAAAAAAAATTACATCCCCACTTTAGGCCCCCCAAAAAAAAATATTCTTCTGTTTTTTCGGTGTGATTATAGTCTTTCGATAGTTTATAGGTGACATACATATATTTAAAAAAAACATACGTACGTAGTTTACGTACAAGTATTTGTATATTATATACATGCACACTTACTACACTACTACACTACAAATGTCTATATATATATATATATATATATATATATATATATATATATATAAAACCACTACGTGTTACATATACATATAACGTTTATTTGTTGTAAGATAATAAATCAATTCAACATTGTAAACTTTCACTGACCATTCTTCTTAAATATTACTTACGACTTTACACTGGCGAGCTTACAATTTCCAACTCATAAACATATAACGTACAATAAACTATGATGAATGTCTACATAAAACATTACATTGATAAAAATACCTCTTTTGTGATACTCGTAGCGGTTTAAAATAAACGGGTCCATATTGGCTCATATAAACTTTTTCTTGTAATACCGCTTTGTAATCATAATCATCACTCTTCATATTTTTTTACTTCCTACCTTTTATGTTCCTACACTTCTGTAAATATTATCTAAGAACAGATTTGAACTCATAATTTGGGTTTTCATAACAGTTTCCTTCATAATGGACATAGGACATACGCGTAAATTATTGGTTACATTGCTGGCTTGGCGAGCGGCGCTGCCGTCAACGGGCGCTGTGACGCGGCAATGAATGTGGCACATAAATTTCTTTTGCCATAGTAGTTTTTAGCAGAATTCTGTACATATTTCTTTGCCCTTACATTTTTAGTTCTATATTTATTTTGTTTTAAAACCTTATACTCATTATTAAAATAGTTTTCTACAGCTATTACATATTGCACCCTTTGATGTATAGGTAATATTTTACATATCTTGTATAACCTGTCATAATCGCCTCTAAGGTTATTTTTAGTTTTTTTATTGACAAGGTATTTCATAGATCTTATTTGTAATCTTTTAATTTCATTTAAATATGTTGGGAAAGTTCGACCATAAACACTAAGCCCATAACCAATAACAGAGTCGGCTAACGCATAATAAACAACAAACATGGTTTTTTTACTAACTATTCTATTTAAGTGATACAGCTTACTTAGAACTGAGCGAAGCCTAGAACAAACTGCAGTGACATGTGTCTTCCAATTGAAATTATTATCAATCAATATGCATGCCTAAATACTTATACGTCTGCACGTATTCTAACGGTTCACAGTTACAATTGTTATTTGAATTTGAATTTGAATTACAATTGTTATTTGAATGGTTGTGTAAACAGTCGTACCCGTGACCGATGACACCAAAGTCTTTATAGTTGACATAAGGAGCCTTGCGATTGTATGGAGAGTAAATGTGCATACATTTAGTTTTTGTTAAATTGATAATAATTCCGTTATCATGGGCCCATTTAATTACATTGTCAAGATCACTCTGAATATTTATATTAGTATCGCGTCTCGAGTGACTTTATATCGCCGACGGATTCGTGGAACAACGGCCAGCATACCTGAGTCTTGTATGATCAATTGTTCAGTTGGCATCATTTAAGTATTTATATTTTATATACCTTTACCTTTTAAATGTATCGTCGTTATTACCCACCACAATTCTTTTTGAACGTGATAATTGGGACTAGTTCAATTTGTGTAACATCACTACATAGTATAAAACAAAGTCGCTTACCGCTGTCTGTCACTCGGCCGCCGGCTAAACAAGTCCGAACCTGTCGATTTGGTCGAGTTCATTAGTTCATTAGTTTAGTTAGTACCACTGACTTGTGAGCTTTACTCGACTGTAATGCGAACGATTTTTAGGCAGTAGCGAATAGTTTAGCTACTAAATTACTCGCCACTAGACTAAAATACTAGCCTAGTCCGAACAAGGCTTAAGTGACAAGATAGAGCGTCCGTCACTGGCTGACACCGTTCGATAGAACGAGACGATCTTATCTTGTCACTTATCGCGTGATAACAGCTGGGGGGCTGGCACAACTGACGCCGCGCCGCGACGCGAGTCGAGAATGATCTACCCTCCTCTTTCGAATTTGCACGGTGCGAATGAGACAGGCAAGGGGACGCTCAGTCGCGCGAGAAGCGGCTTGTCAGCGAGTTGTGCTAAATGTACTGGACAAGCAGAGAATCGATTCCTTCAATAAAGAAGTCTGTGAAGTTTATCAGGGCTAATCTCCCGAACAACTCTCATAGAACTCCTAGTACTAGTGAATCCCAGGCCTTACCGGTAGGTGAACGAAGCACGACCTTTCTCTGATAAAACAAGCACTTGTTGTATTCAATTCCGACGAGCAACCGGCAAAAACATGTACACGTATCCAACCTTAATCCCTTGTGATAAAGCTGAAAATCGCGCACACTTTATGCCAAACGTACTCGGGACGATTACATAGTTAAGAACTGACCAAGGACAGACGTATATTTTTTTCATTATCACGGGCGGTAATAAAGAAAGCTCCGTATCACATATTTATCGCCATTGCCTTCGGCTAGGGGTCTAATAACTGCGAACTAAGGCATTCCTTGTTTTACCGCCCTAGGTGCAGTTATAAGCAGTAAAAAGATGTTTTCTGTTGACTGGACATCGTCTAGCTACATTACCTATTTGAGTGGATAAATCGATTTGGATCTGTATATAGAATGGATAGGACACCAGGTAGACTAACCTAGTATCTACTTATCAATAATTAGTTAAAAACTAATAGAAAATCTTTTCGAAAACATGGTCCTTCGAACACAGATATTGGCTCTAAGGATCGGGTTCCGCTTTAGACAACAGACCCATGCCAAATTGCACACAAATAAATACGTGTCGTCTTGCAGTTCGTGCGCGCTTTTAAATAATTAATATTTTTATTTTATTCGGTGGTCGCGGACACCTTTTGAGGCGACATTTATCAACAACGATTATCATTAAAATTATAATTATGCGTTGCACAATAAATCCCGATAACCGCGCATCAATTGCATAGTGTGGATTATATGTCATTGCATTGCGAGGCATAACAACAGGTCGATATAAACAAAGCACCAATTCTTAACTCGCTAATGCTACCGATTATGCGTAGTAGTGTTCCGGTACGTGGTCGCCACTTGAGAACCTTTCCGCCACAACGGTCATCGGTTCTACGTGCTATGTGCCTCGCCCACTGCCACTTTAAGTTTAGTGATTCGGAGGGCTTCTGTCTCGCGGGGTTTTATATACACTCTAGGGGTAGGACAGAAGAGACCACGTAGAAGTGGGGTGCGCTGATTTGAGTTTTGGTAGCTATTTTTACCTTTCGATCTCTATAAACAAGGAATCCAAGTTACTAGAAAATGTTTACTAACCTGAAATTCACAGTTGACATTCGACAGCCGGCGGCGCGCGCTAAATTTTACCCGCGCAAACGCGCAAATGCGCAGGTACATCGTTGTAACTCATATTTGCGGTACTACTGTAAGCACATTTTATCTTCACTAAATTTGGCATCATTATACTTTATTTGGTAACATGCATACACTTTATGGCAATCATAGTGGGTTATTTAGGTAGAAATATTGTATTAATTTGCTCGGTAATGGTGATCATTTACTAAATTTGGTCTTCGAATACAATTTCATGTGCAGTCGTTACTAAAACAGCTAGTACTATTGTAATGGTAGAATTATTATTTTTGGTGTTCAGTATATTTTTTTGGTAAAAGAGCATTTTTTGGTGGTCATTATATTTGATGCCATTTCAAAAGCACAATCCACGTTAATGGGTGTAAATAACTTCTATAACTAACACCTTTATTTCCACTCATTTGGTAATAAAACACTGTAGAATAAAAACAGCTTTCCATCGAATACATTATGAAAAAAAATCCATTGGAGTTCTAAACAATTGTTTCATAATTGTTTTTACACAAAACTTGAATGGGATTAGTCCAGACGGAGTTGTCTGAAATAACACGTGTTCTCACTATTTGATGACGAAGGCTTTGTCGCTTTTCCCATGGCCACATACTTACAATTCAACACAGCTAGAAACATTTATTTACAACCTGCAAGCTGTTGTGTTCACTGTACCTACACTGCACAGGACTACAGTAATACCTCCGTGCAGTACACCCGGCAACACGTGACGTGCACTACAATGCTCCTTATCAAATCGCATCGCAAGCGCCGGATGACAAGCATTATCTCGCCGTGTTACTGAATAAGGTGACCGATCAGGGCACTACTTATAGTGAAAATGCCCTTTCATCCAATATCTGTCGGCTGTCATCCCAGTACATTTTATGTCATCATATATCATCATTGACGTTTATTTTATAGGGATGACTACTGTCAAATTAATATCGGCTGTTAAAAAAATCTAATTAAAAGATAAATTTCAGAAGGCATCATGGTTTGTGCGAGTCATACCAAATCTGTAAAAAAAACGCGTTTCAGTAATTTGGAGTCCATAAAGTGTTAGTACTTATTACAAATTAACTTAAATAAAAAAAATTGTACCAAAACTTAAATATTTCGTGTTCCAGTGCGTGATTAGGGCACTGTCCCGTGTCATCTTTGTGGCATATTGGTGATAGATACCAATAGGTATCCTCTCTTAACCGGTAATAACCGGTTTAGAGAGGAGAGGCACTGCGGAACGCCATTTCGCTTACAGTTGGAGTAACCGAAAGTTCTACGGACGCGGCGGTTCACATGAGACCTACCTACGTGACAGATCATAGCAACCTTCCATTTGATCCGGACTTGTCGAAAACAAAAACATATTTAAATAATTAAATTCGTATTTGAGAAATCCCGTCGATAAAATAATTTTCGTTAAACGTCCGGTTATGAGGCACCTCCAAAAACACTGACGATTTTTTTTTGTCTTTGAGAAATTACCGTTATTTACACATTAATAAGATAGGTAAGTGGTTTTTCAAATTCATCTCGGTCAGTCTACCCCTTTTGGAAATACAGGCGTGACTTTAACACATTACTGCCAAGAATCGCTACTGGCTACGCACGTAGGTGATCCCGTGGTTTTCCCCGTATGTAGCACCCGGAAAGCGACTACGGCGTAGGCGGCCGCTAGGCATCCGGCGGTGAAACATGTTTGTTAGTAGCCCTTCAGATATGTCCTTTGATGTGTATTACGCCCCAGGAGACGCGTAACGACAATGTGCTTATCGTTACTACGTCACGGCTGATTGCGATTCATCGGATTACCCGCGCCGGCCCAACAACTCGCTCAGGCGTATTGATCACGGTACTCGCGTTTATCACACGATAAACGATGAGATACAACGTCACTTTCTGTCAAGGTGGCAGGTTAAGCAGCTTAGCTGGAGTTAAAGCATATGACTCAATCTTGAGTTCGCAGGTTCGAATATAATGGTAATTATAGACTTGAGTATTCACATGTAGCATCACCGAGCATTCTCCGTTTAAAATTTGTCGGACTGAACAACGGACAGCCAAACATCGCTACGAACATCTTCACGATAATTCTAGCAAATACTCTAGTAAATGCTGTGCTGCAGGTGTGGGCGGAGGGTGACGGCGGCGAAACGATAATAAAATTGTTCGGCTCGACAAAAAGCTCGAAGTACTGTCGGTTTGCTAGAATGCTCGATAAAACGCTTGTTTTTTTGTTGGCTTTCACCTGTTACGTAACATTCGCTGGAATACCCATTACACGTGAATACTCAAATGTATCAGCATCTGGTACAACCTCATTGGTACGAATAACGAATCAGATCTTATATAGGTAGGTAAGATTGAGTCACACGCTTAAACGACTACGGAATATCATTTGATATATTCAACAGTATATGAGGGAATAGTTGATGGTACAGTTGGAAGGGGAAGACCTCGTCGAACTTCTCCCGACCAAATCGGAGAAATTCTGAAGAAAGGTCAGGTCAAGAGTAAACTGACGAGCATGTGTGCAGAATGTATAGAAAGTTAATGAAGCAAGAAAGGTTTGCCAAGATAGCAAGTGCAGATCCGTGATCTCTGCCTAACCCTCAGGGAAATAGGCCTGATTATATGTATGAATGTATGTTTATTCAACGCTAACTTTTCAATGGTGCGCTGTTGACCGAGCGGTACCTGCACGATCCCACCAATTGTGAGGGTTAAGCAACGTTGGTCGCGTTGAAGGGTTACTAACCAAGCACTCGCGTATTTTGGAAGGAGTATTTAGCTATTGATCCCGGTTATTGTCTATGACAACAGGCATCAAGCCTAGCTCGGGGTTTTGTGCAGCTGGAAAACTTCCAACAGTGAAGTTACTTAATGAATCTCCTAACCCTACAAGATCTAGTTTCTCCTGTGGCGGTTGGTTGAATCTAGTGCGTACATCAAGATGCTGATTACGTAGATTTAAAAGGCATGTTTGAAGTTAGCGGCAAACCTCAGGCTCCAAATGTATTCAAAGCACAAAAATAAAATAGTGCCATGAAATAGTGCCGATATAATTGACCAGCGTTGGTCTGGTCATAGAAGTCTTTCTTCCAAGGTGGGATTGTAGTTTGTTGTACCCAACAAACACTCCCCAAAAGGTTGACGATCGCATTCTCCTTACGTGATACTCGTACATTGTATTGATAATACACAACACAGTCGAAACAAGCACCAAAACAGCCGTTATTAACAAAAATTATCCTCCAATTATATTTTTACTTTGATACAAATTAAACCTCCTAGTAATTGGCCGTCGTTTTTTAAATTAATCCTGTAATTTCCTAAAGAAATTGGTTTGGTTTGAAGGCCGTATTTCATTGGCTTTAGTCCGGCTATAAATAATTCTTATAGGATTGGCTTGGCACAGTTTTGGTGCAGTTGTTCTGGAGGTTATGGCTTCAAATCCTGGCTTGTATAAATTATGGTCCATTTTCGAAGTGGATATCTGATCGCTAGTCAATCAGCAGTACAAATAGCTGAGCAGGCGAAGGGCTCCCAATTGCTCTCTTATTGCATTATAATAAGACCGTTCAACGTAAAACCGATGGCCGTTCGGACGGAAAGATCCTCAAGTGACGTAACGTAGGTAGACCTCCGCAGGTGGACTGGTGACCTGGTAAAGTTTACGGGATTCCGCCGGATACGGGTAGCGCAGGACTGGTCACTTTGGCACGCTTTGGGGCCTATCCACCAGTAGACGTCTTTCGGCTGATAAAGTGATGATGATGAATATATAGTGTAAGGTTATGTCCCGGACCCACGAGGTATCGTAGAATGACCCGGTATATGTAGATGCCGATTTCCTTCCTATACGCCCAATGTTAAATATTGGCACTCGATCTTGATCGTTGAGTATTTTTATTCCACATCAATGGTAAATAAGCGGCCCGCCTGATAGTAAGCGGTTCGTCTATGGACCAGTAGTGTCTCACACTGGCCAATACTGGTTTAAAATAGACACTGGCAGCTGACTGACTCAACAGACTGAAACTAAAAGCCTCTGGCATGAATTTCGTATGCCAGAAATGTGAAAGATCATGCCGATCTCGTATTGGTATCTACAGTCACCAAAAACGCTATAGAGACATCTAAAATACTAATCATCTAATACTAAATCGTCTAAAATAGACGCAAAGGCAAGGATGAGTCTATAGACTGCATAGTGTCTAAATGGTGTAGCATGTACTTTGCGCATTCTTAAAAAAACGTACATGTCTTATTCCTACAACCAGTTTCCCAATATCCTCGTGGCACTCACTGGCACAAAAGGACGAAGTAACGAAACTTAATTAGTATGTGTATGAGGAAGCATCGAGGCAAGGCGATAACGCAATAAGGATATAATCCCGCGGTGCGAGGGTAATTAGCGAGGGGGAGATCCGATTAATGAGATGCTGTTTAAAGTTGCGGGGGTGTCGCGATCCGAGGCAAGTCGGGTCGATGACCTGGCTCCGGTTGACTCGACGGAATGATGTTTAATGTTGGATTGACATTTATTGCGTACGTTTGAAAGGCAACCACACACAGTGATTTTTGCAGCGATACAGTATCCACGCAGGTGATTATGATTATGCATGGTGATGATGATCATCATCATATCAGCCGAAGGACGTCCACTGCTGGACATAGGCCTCCCCCAAAGAATGTCACAATGACCGGTCCTGCGCCACCCGCATCCAGACCTCGACCTTTACCCAGGTCATCAGTCCACCTAGGTCATCAGGTCCAGTCGGTGAATTGGTGATCTATGCTAACTACTGCTTTTCTTTATCGAACCAGTAGACGCTGTATGGGTTTCCATCCCCATATAGGTATTCACCCCGCCGTGACGCACCTCGCGAGTTAAGAAATCCGTTTTGTTTCGCACTCCTTCAATAATCAAGAAGAAAAGAGTAAGAATAAGTAAATAATCATACAGCCTTGGTGTCTTCAAGGCACTCTGAATAGGCATTTTCTGGGTGAACGTGATCCATCTTATGCCTTGTTTTAACTGTGCATCAGGTTAGACAAAGGCCAAACACAATCCCATTTGAAAAAAAAAACGCAATACGATCGTGCGTTCGTGAAACGCACAATTGTAACGATGAAAAAGTTGCCGTGTGTGACCGGTCTAACCCGTTCGATCAACCAACAGCCTAGACTAGATTCTGAACATTGACCAAATATCATGGTGGCCAGTATCAACTGGGATTTGTATGTCGTAGCTTTATATGAAACTGAAGGCACCATAATGCACTAGTTTTATGTGAAATATTCACCGCTGGTCCATTAACTCGTAGGTATTGTAAACAAGAGACCTATTAAGACGTTAGGTATTAATTTTATATTGTAGCTATAGTGGATGTGAAACATGATCGTACGTAAACGATTTTGCAACTTAATCCATTGCAATAAGATGAAAAATAAAAATGCACATACCTTTAAGTTTCCGTGCCTCGCGCGGGCCCGACTCCGACGATCGTTCCCGCACACGCGGCTCATCATTTTTATTTGGTCGGCGTTCGGCCGCACCATTTGTTAGGAGTCGGCGGCACGCCGAGCTAAATCACGCTCTGCAGCTATTTAGGACAGTTATAGATTCGAGGATGCGTCGCCTCGTACATCAGCGGCTTTAGCTAGACGGTCGTCTAAAAACGAAAACTGCTCTTTTATTACTATTGACGCGGCTTGAAGCCCTAAAGCGATTAATATTAAAAATAAAGCCCGCCTTTCAAAATAATCTCCGCAGTCCGCGCTGAAATATCGCCCGGGCGGCCTAATCCGCCCTTTGTACCGCCTCGCCACTATCGGGCCGTACCTACGGTATAATCTCGAATTATTCTAACAAAAGTTATCGTCCAAGTCCGGAATATAATTTTGTGCCTAGCCCTTATTTATGCGGAAGATTACTTTGGACCACTAAAAAAGTTGGTTAGGAGTCGCAGGTGCGGGCGCGCGACGGTTTATGACGCTCGCTAACGTGTGGGCACTAGCCTCGCATATGAGGGGGAGATAGGACCGCCGCACTAACGGCGGCCATTCGCCGCAAACTTACGCCGCAGAGTACCGGAATTGTTTCTTTACCGTGACGTAAGCTGTTGTTGCGAGTTGCAACGCTTACTGTCCAAGAGCTCATAAATATAGATTGTGAGGGTCGGGTTCATTGAATTGGACTCGTCATAATGCATCACGGTCCTATTCTCCTGAATCTACGAGAGTACACTGAGATCTACCTAACATTAAATTTGAGGAGGGTGTGGAAAATTGTTTACCTAGTTTTTTGTAATACTACGGCGGTGGCAAATAAGTATATGGTCTGCCTGATGGTAAATAGACACCGTAGCTTGTGGAAGCTCGCGATTCCAGAAGGGTCACAACCGTGCTGCCGTCCCTTTATTGATTTGAGGATTCGTTGTTTTGATAGCTAGAGACGACGCGGGTCCCTCACTCTCAGCACAACATCCTTGGGAGCTGTCGCGACCTCACTTACCTACCTACAGAGCAAGTACCTAGGAAGACTGTATGGTGGTACTGTCTGTATGGTGGTGATGGAGTTTTGCATATTACATACTAGTTTCCGCCCGCGACTTCGTCTGCGTGGACCCGGGATAAAAACTATCCTATATTTTAATCCAGGCTATAAACTATCTTCGTGCAAAATTTCATCCAAATCGGTTAAGCCGTTTAAGCGTGATTGAGTAACAAACATCCAAACATCTAAACATCCAAACATCTAAACTTTCGCATTTATAATATTAGTAGGATCCCTTGAATATTACTGATCGGTTTCGTTCTAATGGTTATACGAATGAAGTGTGTCTATCTGTCTGTTATGTTTGCAGGCTAAAACCGTCAATGATTTGAATTTTTTATAGAGTTAGTTTAACGTCGTGGAAAAAGACCTAACAGAATAACAATTGGTAGTTCTTCTCCCGTAAACCATTATCCGATGCAGTAAAAAACGGTCTCCGTTTGAATGGCAGTGATATAAATGAGTTGTTTAATGACGAAGTCGCGGGTAAATATGCTAAATCGTAAATATAAGTAAGGACAATGTGGCTAATTCCTTCATATTTTTGAGCTAGTTCAACTTTGGTTGAAAATTTGAGACGTTTATGTAGACTATTTACCCATGGCGTGCATGTAGTGGGCTATCAATTGGCTTGGGTTTCAAGGTAAATTTTGAAATTCAGAGTATTTCAGTTGCATAATTTATTATATAATATATTTTTTTAAACAGTCAGGTAGACGGAATTTCCCGAAAGCTAGGGGCTATTCCGTCTTACAACATGTTTTCCTAGCATAACCAAGTTTTTTCAAGTCTTTGCTAGTTGAAAATAAACACACGCAGATTTCAATCAAATATGTGCGTTAAGGCCTTAAATACTGATTCACAATATGAGTTATCGGCAAAAAGGGTTGTTTGGGGTTATTCCTGCATGGTTTGGCAATCAGATGAGCTCAACCTTTATAAGTTTATTTTATTACATATTGTTTTCTTACATTTTTATCAACTAGGGCTTTATGTACAGTCAGATGTAGTGTCGTACTACATTCTACCGAAGTTCTTCAATCTATCGTCATGGCTAAGACAATTTTTAGTAGTAATAATTAGCCCAAGCCATCGTTAACGGATCGACTGGGCAGTATTCATTGACGTAACAATTCTTACAACAATAATCAATGGAATAAAGTTGTCTATGACAATGCATTTACCATATTGTCGTCTGACACAGAAACCATCCGCAGACTTTTCAGTTAGCTCTAAAATAAAAGTCAGTTTGTAATTATCATTTATAGAAAAACAATCAGCCATTATAAATTATTGAACGATTCTTAAAATGATCATACCAAAAACATAGTTGACGTCTGGAATCGGGAAATACCGGCATATGATGGCTTAGCCCCTTTGATAATTCCACTTCATCATTTTGAGTTTCCTAATTTTACACGTTGAATTCCTTAAAACTAGCGGGCTTTTATGCATAATTAACAGGCAGTTACTTTTAGACATATCTTGAACATTATAATAAGCACAGAGACAAAGTTTGAAATCTAACTGTTTGGTAAAACTGCATGACATTGCACTCCAGTTTCGACTTCGGAATACAACTGAACTTCGAAATCAGATATATTTCTTCGTCGAATGCACAGATGGCGCTGTGTTTTTTGGTTTGTTTTGTTTTAGTTCGAACTAGAAAACCCTGTTGCTTTATCGACCGAGGCAGCAGTGGCGTAAAGTGCTTGGATTCAACGCAGGCGTGTATATGACGGCATAGCCTCGTAGACGGAATTGGCCTCATTGACCTTACACAAATAATGAATGAATGAATGAATTAATTCTAATTATTTCAGATTAAAATCCATATTTGTTAGTAGATATACACGGTTCAAATTTAATTTGGTTGATATGTTGGTAGGTTGGCATCATTTTTCTATTATAACAAACTGCCTCCAAAATCGTCCCCGCTTCGATGTCCACCTTAACCCCTGCCGTCGGCCACAGCTTGGTTTGACTACCCATTACTACGCAACAGCCACCTTAGTCACAAACTAGGCTCTGCCCACGTCAGCCCTGCTATTCGGTCACTTGTGTTAACCTCACCTCACCGCTCACCCGCAAATATACAGGGCGTCCCAAACTTATGGGACATGAAAGGGAAGTACGGTCGAGGTCATAAATACGTTTACACTTTTGCACCTTATTGCCTTGTAATAAGGTGCAAAAGTGTAAACATATTTATGACCTCGACTGTACCTTAAATATCGTAGATAGTGAATTTTGCTCAAAGAAGACTTTTTGTTATTTTTAAAAGTTAGTAATTCTGCATTCATAGATTTTCTAAAAATTACTTGCTTCGTCTGGGAATCGAACCGACTTAAATGTCAAAAAAAATCACCCTACTTTTATGATGCCAATCGAAAGAATAGCTAAAAAATAATAACTCTGCTTAAAGTAACATAGTATTCCTTCATGTCCCATAAGTTTGGGACGCCCTGTATATTGAGGCCGCGATTCGTAATATAACTAAGCGTAATCATAATAACAAGTTTGAATACAATATACATATGCCCTGATGCCGCGATCCGAAATGGCTCGTTATGAGCTCGTTTATCTCACACGCTAAGTTTCTAAATTACTAGTTCCTATTTTTAACGTTAATGATGTGACGCACTTCTGAATATGCAGCTTACTTTATTTATTTATTTATTTATTTAAACTTTATTGCACAAAAGAAAACTTATCGTACAAAAGGCGGACTATGCGGGGGTTTATGTTTAGAATTAGAGTTTTTTTTTTCAAGGGCAAAAGAAGGATGTTCTCCGGAAATCCCATGGAACATTTCCCAAATTTGAAACTTTCAGACGCGTCGCCGCTGATTCAGCGCGACCTTGCGGCGGCTCGTACGTCTGTCACTGACGCGAACCGCGAGCCGCCATTTTGTGTGTCCAGTCTGTGGGTGCGGAACGCTTGGAGTAGGTGACAGACGGGCGAGTAAGTTCGCGTACTTACGGCTCGACGACGTTACTCGCCTGGGTGTGTCGGTTTCGCACTATGGGTGTTGTGTAGATACGCACTATTTACCAGCGCTAGTTACGCGGTATTGCATTATCCCCGACGATATTGAGATAATATCTACTTAATGCAGACTCGGTGGACACGGAAAGGTAGCTGCCGCCGCACGCCCGACACAATACATGTTGATTAGTTGTAATGGTCTTGTTCTTGGCGTTCTTTGCCACTACACACTAAACTCACCATAGCTCCCCGGTATATACGCGTAAATTCCATAATTCATCTGTGGTCTTCATCATCAATTCCATTCCACCAAATTTATGATTTCCGGGTGTAAATGTAAATACACGAGATATAATACAAAATACTCACTATTCGACGCCAAAAATATTGTATAAGACTTACATTTTTCACCTATGTTACAATGAAATTAGGTGCCTTTTCAGGTAACATGTGAGCTTCACGTAGGTTTTTATATGCACGTCGTTTTTCATCTGCAGCGTAGTCTTGAGCATAGAATACACACTCCATAGTGTAGACGGCTTAAACTTCTTAGATAATTCGTTGAAATACGTTAAGAAAACGCTCTCTGAGAAACTATTCACTTGTTTTTCCGCCCTCCAACGCATGAAATTTTCATAAGCGGTAAGATAAATTCGCTTAGATTTCGACGGCAATATCTGTTCAACGACGTTTTCCGCGTGCCGCTCCATTAAAGTGTTAGGAGTGAGTGTTATTTCCTCTTCGCTTGACGACATTATTTATCGTTAATCAAAAAACAATTTCAAGTTGTAACACAAATATTACAATGAAAAAATAATTATGGTTCCCGCCAGTTAACTTATTTTTCTTTTTTTTTCTGTAGGGACGTGACACCTGACTTAAGGTCGTTACATACTGCTCAGTTATAAAAACATTTTCTTTTTATAACTATGATAAGTTGTTGTTATGGCTTAAATACTATACTGATCTACTAAATTGAAAAATAAACAAATATAAAAAATAATAAATGAGACGAAATACAAATTATAAGTTTATTTCATGAAGTTTTATTGTGTACTTTGGCTGTTGATATCTTTGCCGTGGTCTGCCCCATATAATGAGCCCATAGCGGAGGACAGACATGACATGTCCATGGTATGCTACGAGGGCAGCATCTTGTGATGCAGTCTGACGTAGTTATCGTAATGGAAAATAAAACTATTTAGTTTATTACATACTTTTTCTATGTGTGTTTGAAAATCACAGTATTCATCCACGTGTATACCTAGAAACTATGTACAGGTAGCTGTGTGGCGCTACCACAGGATCGCCACTATAATGAATATTCAGATTTTTGTGTACGCCTCCCCTTATAAGAATTTGTATATGTTTAGTTTTGCTTATATTTATTGATAGGTTCTCTATCCATTGAATTGTCGTATGTAGAGTTTGATTTATTTCTTGCTCATATCCTTGGACATTGGAGCATGGTATTACAATAGACGTATCGTCCGCGAACAATACTGATGGGCAGGCTGTTTCTTTTGGGAGGTCGTTTATATAAAAAGAGAATAACAATGGCGAAAGATACCTACCCTACAAATTGAGCCACGAAAAGTACTATTCTTCCGCGATACTTTCAAAATGACTTTATTCGCATGGTAACAGAATCTATGTTAGATATAGGCACATGGTACCTAATCTTCGTATTACAAATACAAATACCGGTTTCATGCCGGTTTTTACGAATAGCTATAAAAAGTATTCGAGGATAATTTTACTGTAGAAGTATTATTTCAGGTTTATTTGTATGCGAGGTGTATTTGACTAAAAAAAAACAAGTTTTTTCTATTTTTAGGGTTCCGTAGTCAACAAGGAAGCCTTATAGTGTCGTCATGTCTGTCCTTCTGTCCGACTGTCCGTCTTCGGCCTTGCTCAGTATCCCTTACAATTAGAAAACTGTAATTCGGCATGGGTACGTATCAATCACGCCGACAAAACAAAATAATAAAAATTTAAAAAAAACCCACGTAAAGTGGGACTGTAAACTTTTTTCTCGATAAACCTATAGTGTGGGGTATCGTTGGCTCATTGAAAAATATTATGGGTTTCCTAAAACCACTTTTCAAATCAGTAATTCGTTTGCGAGATATTGGGCTTTAAAGCCCTAATTTTTGTTCGAGTCATGAACTTCAACATTCATCGAACCATGGGTTTAAGGAGAGTGTAGGGGAGGTACCCTAAAAAATTTTTTTTTTCAAGATTTTATAGTACCGTTTTGTTGGCGTAATTGATTTATTCAATTATTCATAAAATTGTTCTAACAGAAACGGATTTCGTCAGTTTCTCGCAAACATAAATGTCGTAGGGACCATGGGTTAATTTAATTAGTGTTCTGTTCCTTTTAAATAAACGAATTTATTATTTATTATTATTTTTAAAACGCCTAGTAACAAGGAATGTTCGAAGAAAAGATGGTATATTTGGGGTTTGGAATATTCGAGAAACGTGTTTGATCAGCAAGTATGGTATTTGCTACCAAAATGCATCAGCAGTCATTTTAATTCGATAAGATTATTTCTATGCCTCAAGGTTGGTACAAAGTACGTTCATGATTTATAATACTATGAGGTGTCGATGGGCTGACGAAAAGTACAGTTGATTATGCATGATTTGATAATGTTTCAACAAATGAATGCAGCGGTTCACGGGTATCTGCCGATGTACACCTGGTATTACATCACATTAAACTTCGTCTTCAAAGGGCTTCTACGTGTTGGATCTATGTCCCCACGCACGCCTTCCAAATGACCGGAGTTCGCCCCGTGAATATCAGAGATACATAATAATAAAAAGCTACAGTTTATTGGTTTGATGTTATTATGCCATCCATTTTTGATCCCTGTGTCTAAAGCCTGCTGTACACATTGGGCCAACGTTGGCGCGTGAGCAGGATGCAGCTATGCAAACGCATGAGAACGAAATAAAGCCCTCTCCCTCTAACGCATAGCTGCCTTCTGCTCAGGCGCCAACGTTGGCCCAGTGTGTACAGCAGGCTTAAAAATTGTATTGGTACTTTATTGGCATTGTATTATTAATTGTTCTGGTTAGTAATGCAAGTTTTATTACTTATGTTAATTATACCAAACCTTCTATGCAAGTAAATTAACGACACCCCGCTCCCATCCCCGCATAATGGCAATGGCACCCATTCTGTGAGGCCATTTTCCGGCGCTACTTAGACTTCTATGGTTTTCTCGTTCGCTGTTTGAGCCTGAGTTAAAACCATAGCTCCATTTTGTATCGTATACGTTGGGCAAAGCGAAGCGACGGCTACACTATACTAATTTCAGCAGCATGGGCTTTCGCGATCCAAGACTAACAGTACTAGCTTAATATGGTGAAAACTGGCCCAACCGGCCGAAATCGAACGTTGTGTTGTCCTCACTTATCATAGACAATTTACGTTAAAATGGACTTAATCGCTCACTGCAACTAAGCTCATTTTCCTTTCAAACGTATGTGTGCAGCCGCAGTTGCACATATAGGTTCCTATTCTCACGGGTAATTGCAAAAGCGTCTTTGTCACAAGGCAACAAGGTCGAGGTTTACGCGCGTTACCCGTGACTCTATGTAAGTAATATTTAACTCTTAACAGGATAGCAATAGGAGCGACGAGAATAACTCCACAGATGCGACACCATTTTCCTCGCCAGTGCGTTCCCCTGACACCAACCGGGAACCGAACCCAGACCCAGAAGTGCCTCAATCTAGCTTAAGTAATACCTGTGATAGTAATTTAAGAGAAGAAGACGATGTTGTATGCGCGAACGAGGTACGACTCAAAGAGTTGGACGGCGTTTTAAGCGTAAAAGGTTTAAATTACGAAATCTAAATTGAATGTCCGTTTTTACAAATAATATTAAACGTATCATCAACAGACGTTTCTACCAAAATTGGTTTTCTTTCATAATGTATTAAAGGATTTGTATGTCTACTCCAGACCTTAGTAGGTAAGTTAATTCAAAAAATGTAACGAGTTAACCTTTCGATGCCAACGACGCATATATGCGTATCCACACCGCAGGTTCACCGCTAACGACTGATATATGCGCCAAGGAGCCCGGCGCTATAGCAACCGTATAGCATTGACATACGGTTTAACTCCGCAGTAAGTCTTGTTGATTTGGCGTGTGGTTGACAACTTTTCTCTTTGACAGAGCGTTGAAAAGGTTAAGGACTAAAACTTGGTTTAAATCTTTATAAAACGCTGATACTTTTATATTATCATAGTATCAGTAGTAGGATACTATGATAATATAAAAGTTGGGTTAGGGCCCAATCTCAAACCAGCGTGGCCTGAATGTGCTCAACCGCTCTTTATTTGTTATACCTACTTTGACAAATATTCGTTATTTTGGTATAACCACAATATATCTAATATTCCATAGTTTCTCTCCATATTGTATCAGATAGGCACATAAAACACATTGAACATGGTCCCAAGCATTTAAAAATTGACATTGACAAATATTATTATCTAGATTACGTACCTACTTGAAAGCACTAGTATTTATGCCAAGAATAAAATATACTAATTTAAAGCCATATAAATAAATTAACTAACACAACACAAAATGAGTAGGTATGGACGTACTTTTGAGATTATTTAATTGACTTTTTATTTCTTTCTTTCTTATAAAACTGTCATTGTAATTGAAATCTTCTACTTGGTCAGTAGAGTTGCTTTTTGAATAAACTACTTCGATGCAATTCGGCCAACTCAAATAATCTCAAGTATACTGTGAAACTTTTTCCATAAATTGCCAGTTTAAATAAATTATACTATTATTAATGCAAGCAATACACAGAATTTTCTTACTTTTCATAATATGGTTGCATATATTATTTTATAGTATTAGACTTATTTTTGCAGACTTTAATTCAATATTAGATCTTACAGGACAAAAAACGCATATTACTTTTATAGCATGTATCCTATTCTTCTACATTTTTAGCTTTGTCTATTAACTTAAGAAATTAGAGATATTGTTGAGGATTTTTAAACTTTAATTCAATATCGACAAAGTAATAACCTAATTCTGGTTTGACAAAGAAGCTGCGTAAAAAAAGTTCTACAAACTTAATAACATATAGCGTCATACATATTATAAACGATGAAGCTAAAACTTTGCACTTTAATTCAATAACCACAAATTATAAATAAAAATATATAAATACCTAATTTATACCTAACGCTCGTTCTAACTTTTCATCATATATTGCAAATATACTTAAAAATATGTCCGATGTCATATAAGCATCACTTTTCCATCTTTAGAATTATCAAAACTTTTAGGGCAAAAATCCGGTCCCACTAATATTACCTGTAAAATGTTAGTGTAAAATATGTTTGAGTTTATTTATTTTGGTAAACAATAAACACATTCAATCAAAATATTCATACACAGAATCACTTATTCCATTAGAAATCATTTACTATACAGTAATCGCGCTTTTTATTTAGGAACGTCTCGTCATCGCTATCTGAATTAGTGTTGGTAAAGACTTAAGTTCTTCGAGTCTCCATTTCTAAGACTCGACTTAGTATTTTAGACTATAGTCATTGAATCAAAGCTTGAGTTCTTTTAAACTTGGGAGACTTGAGTTTCCTATAGAGACTCGAGTCTTCTGTACTCGACTCGAGTGTTTTGTTACGCTTAAGGCTTTTGGAACAACTGAGCTATTATTAGAACTCAACTCAACTGGACTTATAGGAACACTTCTGATTACGCGACCTACTTAATAAAGTAGTGTAGCATAGCAATCAGTAATCAGATAATCGCAACGGAAACGCTCCGTGCCGTCAGGAAATTCATGGGAGATTACGGCGGCCACGCCCACGCTACTGGCGTCCGTGGTCAGCCTCAGCGGAAGCTCCGGCGAGTAGTGAGCCAGCACTTCACTGGAAGCTAACAAGTGCTTAACATTATTAAATGCCTCCTCACATGGCTGCGACCACTCAAACTTTACGTCTTTTTTTAACAAGTGGTAAACAACAAGACAAACTAACCGAAGGGTTTCAGTTATTTGGTTTAAACTTAGCACAACCCTACAAAGAACATGTCATTAAGGATACACAGATAGAAATGTGAATAGTCAATGTAAAAGTTAGTACTTATATTTATACTACTTACGAGATAGCTCCGGTATTTCAACGTCACGAGCACAATTTCAAGGCAATCATTATAGTGAAGATGCCCATCATGCAGTGTAATCAAAAGATTTATTTGCTACAATTGAAAAAATGCTGCCTACCCTCTGAATAAATGCACCAAACCGTGGCCAAATCAACTAAGCAAAAACACCTTCAAATTCCACAAAGAAATTGAAATCGATTCTCCGAGATGCTTGTGAGCTTACACCGTACACCTATCTAAGTACTTTAATTTGAACGGTATCAATTTGTAAATCTCTAAGCCATGAGCGACCTAGCAAAGGTGGTCCACCATTTTTGATAACCCATAATTTTAAGTTTTCCGACGCGTGTTCACCCAATACAGCATTTACAACTATATAACCAAGGGGTTTAATTACAGTGCCTGTATAAGAACGCAAGCAAATATCACTAACCTGCAACGGTTTATCTTTGAAGTACTGTTCATAGCAATCTGAATTCATCGTAGATAACTTACTTCCCGTGTCCAGTTCAAAGGTCAATTTCACTCCGTTCACTAACATCTTAATCATATACGGTTGATCGTCTTTTCCACAAACGTTGAGATTATAGAAGTCGTACTCCGAGTCATCATCGCCGTCGAGATAATTATGTCCGCGTCCTGGCGCCTTCTCGCTAGCGCCCTGCGGGCCCTTTTTGCACATCGCTTTAAGATGTCCCTTCTGACCACAGCTATCGCACGAGTAGTTTTTAAACCGACACCCGTCTGCACGATGAGGTCTGCCGCACCGCCAGCAGGCGCGGCCGGCGCCCGCGGCCCGCTCGCCGCGCCCGCCGCCGCCGCCGCCGCCGCCCGTCGCTCGGGCGCCGCGCATCTCCACGCGGTGCAGCGCCTCAGCCGCGCCGTGTCCCGCGGTGGCCGCGCTGGCTCCACAGCCCGAGCCGCTCGCCTGCGCGTGCCCTTCAAAGGTCCCATTTCAATTTGCCCCGGTTAGGTGAACTTAGGGCCGCTTCAGACCGGAATGGCAGCGGCCGGCAGCGGCGCGGAGAGCACTTTCAGTGTCAAATAATATTAAACATTATCTACATACTAAAAAGTCCAGTACGCCAAGACGCGCGTGGCCGCGAGGATGCTCGACATCTATGATCATACAAATGTGTATTTAATTATGGCTTGAATACGCCATTGCCCTCACATTGCGTCGAATGCTGCTCATCAATGCTTGCACGGCATTGTTAGGGTACTTTTTACCAGCCCAACTCCATGTTTTTTGCAAATCAGCCACAGAATTGATTTGCCCGCCCTTCTTTTTTAATATCCCTTTCATTATGGACCAATATTGCTCGACAGGCCTAAGTTCAGGGCAATTAGGAGGATTGCTGTTTTTAGGTACCACAGCAACACCATTCTGTTTGTACCAGTCTAACACAGCTTTGGCATAGTGGCAGCTTGCTAAATCGGGCCAAAACAATGGAACTTGCGAAGTATGATTTTTCAGAAAATTTTTCAACTTTGATGCCAAATATCTCGAAAACTATGAACTTTGAAGTAAATATGGGATACTATGTACATTGCTTAAAGCCATTGTTGTTAATATAATAAGCTACAAAAAACATTTGAAAACTAAGGGGTTCAGATGGAAGGTCATTGGCGTATGGGAGCCCCTAACGTGTCATTATTATCAGCATTCAACATTATTTTTATCATCAATGTCATTTACAAGATCATCGTCTTTGCTACAACGAAAACCACCAATATGGTAAGACTGTAAAAATAAGGCGAAATAACACATATTTAAAATACAAATATGAAAGGTGGGGTAACTTAACAAGATTTTAGATGGGTGTAACAACACGAACAGTATCCTTTAATTTTCAAATGAAAAAAATCCCATTGCGTAGACAAATCTGGGGGCACGGCACAACCCCCGCCAAGTCGAGCAAAACAGCGGCACGGCCGTACCATCCTTTTCTCGAAGTGCTGCAAGGAAATGCTTGGGCTTTGTAATCCGGCAATCTAAATACTTCTTTTCACAAAATGCCCTTAGTGTATTATATAATGCGTATGTTCGAAGCCGGCTCGAAACGAATGCAATCATATGGAGCCCCCATGAACAGAACTACAATTCCTCATCTTGGATATAATTATATTTTTCTTGGGTTATTATTTTTCCTATATTATACTGTCAAGTAATCTTGCCAACGCATTATCGATCGATAATGGCGGTATTATGACGCAATTTGGAATGTGCTTTCTATTTATGTCATTTTTCAGCCACTTGCAATTATCTGATTAGGTTGAAATTGGGCATAGGTACTTATTTAAATTCAGTGACTGGAAGTTGTGTTTGGGCTCATTGGAACCATTTTGACGAGTTGGAGGTCGTTGATGACTGTGCAAATGGGTAAGGCCGTTATTTCTTGTTCCTGATTAAGCAGTTTAAATCGTCTACATTTTAATCAATTCCAGTGTGTTACTCCATTGTTGTTTTTCTAAAGTTACAAGAGAAGTCTTAGATAAAATGTTAATGACATGAAACAACAATAAAGTATGAGTTGAGATGCCACTATTGACATTAATCAGGACACTTGATCTATGCTTGTAAACTCATTCTGCTTCTTCAGCGTAGTTGCGTCCACTGCTGCCTTTTTAATATCCAACCATCTGCCTACGGTTTCCTTCCCGAGGTTTTGTAATCTCATTACTAAACCGTTATTACTTTTATAGAGATGAGTGAGCGCCCACAGCCCCTCAAGGCAATCAACCGGCTGTTTGAGGGCCGGGAGCCATGGCAGATAGTCACGATGACCGCATCCTCGGTGCTGGCCCTAGTGTGGGCACACAGCCTCTACAATGCCAAAGAACGTGAGTAGATATCGCTGATGTGACTGTATTTGGACTAATGTTTTCTTGTTATTCTGTCCTATAAGATAAGAGGCAATGAAGGCTCAGTGAAGGTCGTGAATGCCACTAAAAATCATCTAGAAATCAGTGCTGTCTGACGCATTATCTTTGACTGTTAATTCTGTGACCTTCATGAAATTACCGCACACTCCATCCAAAGTCATTCCTCCTAAGATGCACTATGTATGGTAGAGCTGAGCGTTTGGGGTGAACCAGTCCCACTATACTCTCTCATTCCTCGCCCGCTAATAGCTGTGAGTTGTTGTGTGATACGCCCCAAGTGCATCGCTCATAAAAATATTAAATCCAGATACGTGTAATCCAAGTAAAGTGAACTCTATTACAACAGTGTTATAGCTTAAAATAATATAATTGAGGTCAGAGGATCGCATTACGGCACAGGACCCGCTACTGCACAAAAAAAGGTATGCTTACATAGTATACGCAAAATTTTCCGATAAGTCTTCTAAGAATGCACAGTAGCAGATCATCGTCTCAACCAAATCTAAATATCGACGAATCAAACAACGTTACAAATAGGAAAAATAAACCAAATCCAGAGATGCAAGACCTGCTAACCTTGAAAGAAGGAATTGGGGAAATGTTGAGTGGGATTAAACTAACTCAAGAAACTCAGACCAAAAAGCTACAGGAGTCTATTGATGAGCTACATGCTCAAAACAAAGAGATCATTAAAACTAACTCAAGTATAGAAAAAATCCTTGTGCATACCACAACGTTATACAATGACTTGAAACTCAAAGTTGATCACTTGGAAAGCCAACATAATGAAGCTCTTTTAAAAACTAGTGGTCTCGAGGAACAGGTAGAGGACATGCAAAGGAACCAGCGAGTCACTACTCTAGAGATAAGAAATATTCCAGAGGTGGAAAATGAGAACTTGGGACAAGTCATAAATAAGATACATAGTATTTTAGCTATCCCTGTCTCTAACGATTGTATCAAGCAGATCAGGCGCATCAAAGCCAGCAAAACTAAAGTAATCATCGTGGAATACCCAAACATTCAGAGCAGCTCCTTAGTTTTGAAAGCACTGAAGACATACAATAATGCTCATAAAGAAGATAAGTTCAATACCAAATGCCTGAACCTGCCAGGAAATAAAAACCTTATCTACATAGAAGAATCTCTCACCCCAACAGCCAGAAAACAGCGGAACCAATGTGTCGTGGCTGAGAAATGGCGCTTGCTTAGCGAGCCATGCCAGGGCCTTAAATTACAATATTTCGATGCGCAGGGGTCCCGCTTGCTCGCCTCATGTTGTCTCCCTCTGGCGCGTGGCTGTAGCTTCGGGCTGCCCTGGTGGATATAATCGATGCTCAGGTGTCTCGCTCGTTCAGTTGATGCTTTCTCTTTCCGGCGAGGGGTCGCAGAAGATTTGCATGTCAAATTGTGGCAAAGCATACCTGCATGTAATCCCTACTGACATGTCTGTATAATTGTCCACATAAGCAGAAGCGGGAGCGTATTTTGCAAAATGCTTCCTTTTTCATTCAAGATTACGACGTAACTATTAGTATTTATTCAAAAGTACACAGAGACACATACACACACACACACATACACACACATACACATACACATACATACACATACACGTACATAGAGATCATTTTGAGCACTTTGTACACAACAGTCAGTAGCTGTAGCTGCTGATTGTTCAAAATCAATATTTTTAGTTTGCAGATTCGTTAAGTGCATTTTCGTCATTTTAACTAAAATAAACTATACTATTCACAGTATAATTATAAAAAATATGCTTAAAAAAATAAGCGAAGGAATGTTAGTTTTATTCATGTCATTATTACTGATAGTCTCTGGGCCGCAAATCGTACTTGTGCTTTGTTATGGCAGATATTAAAGCTGGTGAATGTACATCATTTACACAAAACTAACTAAAAAAATGCATACGTCTAAACCTAACTCAAAGGTAAAAATTAAGTTTGGCCTTGACTATATCCGTAACATAATATCATCATTTACATATAACAGTAAGTACATTATAGATTTACACTTAGATGCTATATTAAAACTAAGATTATATGCGCAAACGGAGTCCACTCAGCATAATGTCGATCCACAGAAGGCGAAACGACGCTGGTATTATGTGGATCCACGTGTGGTGCGCTACAGAACTGCATGTTACATAGTACTACTACTTAAAGGGTTTTATTTATACATGAAAACAGTCGTAGGTACATGAGTTGAATACCGTCCAAATCGGTCGTCATGATTTAAATATACAAGATAATTTTTGTCTACGATTTTGACTTTAACTTCCCGCACTGTGAGTGAATGTATGTTCAAGATCGCGTTGATTTTATTATATAAAGTACTTCCGAGATATTCATTATGCATCTGTAAATAACTTAACACGTTTGTTGCCGCCATTCTACTTTTATACAAATATGACAAAACATGGGGCTCTGGATGTGTTTAACAAATTTTAAAAGAGAAGTGGAATATTTCAATCTATGAGTTCATCCGTAAGCTTCTATTAGTGCTTTCAAAAGCCCCTCTCATGCTAACCGTGCCCGACGCTTGCTACTGCATATGAAGTAATATTTATACAATCAATAATAATTTACTTTAAAAACAAAGTTACAACCACGGTCAACACGTGCTGTATTTTACAGGCAGTCATAAAATGAAGAATAAGACTTTCCCCACAGAGAATAACTCAACATGTTGGCAGCACCAACCTATACAATTATCAGTGAATGTCACCCTTGCTCAGGTAATTCTTTAAAAAAATAAATAAATGGAAAGCCTTTTATTTCCAAATTTCCCATTGTGATACTCTTGATAGCAAGGCGTATTATACTGTAAACGATTTCTTAAACGACAAAAATGCCTTTAGGCCAGTAGTAGTCTGATTCTATTAGGAATATACCTAAATACATGTAATCATTATAAGTACCTACCTGAAATAACTGTTCCAACGCGTTTCGTAGAGAGCCGTTATGCATGACAATTGATTCATTGAAGCCGCAACGAGCGCGTACGCACGCTAATCGATAGCGGGGCCGCGTATCACTTCATTTGTATAACAGTGTAGATCGCACGCGCTTTGACAACAATCTTATGCATGTTCGGAACGGCCAGGCAACCTACACTAAGATAGTCGCAAATATATTGACTTGGTAGAGTTGTTTGTTTTATTTATGTAACCTATACACAATTACACACATTAACGAGGTAATTTGAAGCTAAAAATCTAACATCCACTACGATGTAAATATTTAATCGTAGTTTAAGTGTAACCGATCTGCGGAAAATAAGCACTATACTAGACGCATTAAATACCTATAAATTGACACCTGTTATCACCAGAAATATTCTCATATTAGTATAATTATTAACAAGGCTATTAAATGCTAATTTATAATAGCTGTATTTAAGTGCGATACCACTGGTATGTCCACAGGGATGATGCAACACAAAACAAATAAAGCGGAACGAAACACATTACATTACTTACGGTAAATAGGTATATTGGCATATTAGTTTATATTGTAAGTTAAGGGCCTGTTTCACAATCTCCAGATAAATAGATAAATGTTGGCTGTCCTTTGTTAAGGGGATGCCTTGATTTGAGTCGTACACGCCCCCTAGACAGAGACACGATGATGCCTTCCGCCCACGAGAAAAAGAGATGTAACAATCTTAATAATAATACGGAACCGCTGTTTTGGACAAATTTCGATAAATACCTGACTTAGTGAAAGTTTATTAAAATTTCATAAAGTGAGATTTTAGATGACATAAAAGGATGCGTGAAGACTTCGTGCAACACCTGTTGCGGATTCATTAATTATTGGCTATGGATTCGTGTTAATCGTGTTGCCAGGTCACGTTTTATGAAAACTTGTTGCATTTAATTAATTCGAGTTATAATTCTAAGAATAATGTAATACATTGCCAAACAGGATAAAATGATTAATTAGCATTGAACAAGGCGAAAAAACCGGAAGTGCTTATCGTTCCCAAGTGTAAACTAATATTTTTGCATTCCTCCATAGCATATAAAGATTTGAATGCGATTTTTTTAGTGTCATAGATAATTTTATCCCTAGTGTTCTTAGTCATGTTTCATGAAATCTGTTCAGCCATTTTTGAGATATTGGGCTTTGAAATGAAAATGTCGAAGGTTTTTCAACTTTTCTAAGTTGTAGTTATTGCATGTCTAAAACTATGTAGTATTGCTTTAGGTATATTAATATATGGTGCCGCTGTTGAATGCTCAATCGAAACGGAAAATATGAACAGCTGCGTAAATTAAATACATATTCAGACAATATCAACATCCAGAAGTATCAAGGACATGTAGTGCGTTGGAGTTGATATCTACTCGTTATTATACGATTAGACGGACAGTTGAAATTTTCACAGATTATGTATTTCTGTTGCCGCTATAACGACAAATACTAAAACACAGAATAAAATCAATATTTAAGGGGGCTCCCATACAACAAACGTGATTTTTTGTCATTTTTGTAGATAATGGTACGGAGTCCGACTCGTTTTATAGAGAATTTAATATCCTTCTAAATCCAACCTTCAATGTTCTACGTAGTAACTGGAAAAAGGTTTAATTGAAAAAAAAAACCAATTAGGTACTTATTTGAAATTGCGTTCGTTTTACTTTTGCTTGTTTTTAAGCAATTGTTTTCCAACGGGCCGCCGGCTCGGGGCGGCGGCAAACACAATACCAATTTGTTTTTGCCATGGCCAAATATTTTTCAAAGCTTTATCTCTTTAGGAATAACGTCTAAATTCGAACTATTCGAATTTGCACAGCCGACGGCGGTGGCGACCAAAATATCAATTTGTTTTTGCCGTTGGTAAATATTTTTCTAAGCGTATCTCCTTAGGAATAACGCCTAAATTCGAACTATTCGAATTTTCTCAATAGCAAAACGGTGAAGGACGCGTTGGTTAAAATTACAAGTTTATTTGCAGAATATGCTATTGCAAAAAGTGTTTTTAACGGCTTTATACTCTTACGAATAGCGTTCAGTTTTATTACAGCACATTTTCTTCAGAACCTTGTGAAGCACTGCAAACACAAACCAAAAGACACATTTTTTATCAGCCTGAGAAAGATTACTGGATGGTGTTGGTAAGAAATCCAGTATTGACATTATCATATTTTTTTTTTGGACTGAAATTACTATTAAGTTCGATCCTTGTTTCCTTGACGATGGTAAATAAACGTGTTCAACATGTTTAGTTCATCCTAGACGGCTACCGGAGTGACTGTCTGGTTGTTTATGTGGCAAGGGCGAGGTCTTCATTAGGGAGTGTCGTGTTTTGGGCGGGCTTAATTAGGCGGGCGTCCGGGGTACCTACCTACACATGGAAACGGGCGCCCGAAGCTACTATTTCTTCTGTAACATATTATATTGTATTATCTACTTTGAAATCGCAATACGTAAAATTGTCATTTTTTATTTTTGTTAATAGTAATTGTTAATTGGTTGTTTAATGAGAATCCTTAATCGGAGATACTATTTCCAATTTCTGTATTGACATTCTGAATATTATTTAATTTTTATTTCTTATTATTGATGATCGTGATTAAGAATTCTTATAATTTTAGAATCTATAGGTATTGTGATTTTTATCTCGAAATAAATAAATGTAAATCTAAAACGTGAGTTTCTATTACCTAAATTATTGCGCTTTATGCAAGTCTGTGTTCAATAGTAAACACGATAATAGCGTGATACATAAGTTATATTGACATCGCCCATAAGGTCATGAAACGTTACGGGCGGTTGCGCGGGGCGGGTACTAAACCGAATACCCAAGTTAAGCTCAGTCGCCGATTTCTACCCATTTCGTTAATTTCTGTAGAGTATAACTGTGAATCCTACCTACAGCAAATGTGAAATTTGTAGTCTGACAGTCACCACTGGAGGACTAAACTTAATTAGATATGTAAAAGGAACATTTTATGATACCGTTGCGGAAGCCTATCAGCTATTCCGCGAAATTAATTCCGGGGAACAACCAAAATCTGTTCTCACTGAAACATTTGTGGCCCAGAAGCGTATGCTGTTTGCCCAGATGCCGCCACCACAGCTATCCGAGGTCCATCAGCTAGATATGGTGTACGGGCTTCTTCGTCTGGAAATAAGATCAGCGGTACCTAGAACAGCTGTTAGTTCTTTTGATACCCTGGTTCAGTTGGCGAGGGCTGCAGAAAGCATAATAAAAGAGCAAAACGAGCTCCTGGACAACGGCGGTACAAGCGAATCGAAGCACCAAACATTCAATCGCGTCAAGACACGATGTGCCTCCGCGTTTATGCGGCCACATGAAAGCATAGAGGGGAACGGCGTTGTTTTTGTTTTCTCGCGCGTTGTATACAAGCCGTGATTAAAGCAGAATGAAAAAAGTACCGAAAATGTAGGAACACTAATGATTGGTTGGCTATTTTATCGTCCTATATGACTTTGTTGTAAGTTTTTTCATAAAATATATATATACTTGGTTGATTAAGCATTCTGCCTATTCCCTCTCATCCTTGAGAGGATCTAGATTCAAACGCGACCCTCATTTTAAGGAGCAATATTGTAAATTCATTAAAGAATACATTTCATTAAATCATATGTCATTAAATGAAAATCCTGAAAATGATGCTCACTCATGCATTTTTCCTCACCACGGTATTTTGCGCGATTCGTGCGCCCCCTGGTATATCCGGCTAGTCCGGGTCACGCTTCCTTCCTGGCTGGCTGTGGTGCCTATGTTCATGTTCATGTTGGGTAAGGCAAAGCGGATTGTATTTTCTCTCATATTAGGACTATTAGGAGCAGCCCGATTTGGGTAGACCTCCACCTTACAGCAAAACAATAATAGAAGGAATAATTTAAGGGAAAAGGAAAGGGGAAGGCCTAGGATATCTTACATGGAGCAAAAAAAAAGACCGGGTTGCACTCCGGGAGTGCCGGCAGAAGTGAAAAATCAATAACATTGTAACAGTTTTTCGTTGTGTTGAGAGCGAGGGAATTTCTTCCTTCAGCTGTCAACACGGCGAATCCTCAAACATATCAGCGGTCGGCAACGCCCTTTGGAGTTGCATGCGGCTATAGGCTGCAGTGCCCGCTTACCATGAGGCGGGCCGTACGCTTGTTTGCCACCGTCGTATAAAAAAAAAAGTCAGGAGGATAACTCAGTCAGATTATTTACATCATCGGACTGCGGTTACGCATCCATAATAAGTAATTCCCGTGAGACTGAAGCTTGCCTGCAAATCAAAAGTATTTTAAGTTATATGAGACTTGGGGGAACGCAATTTTTATGAAAACAATACATACATACACCGACCCGACCTGCCTTAGAGTCTCTATGAAACTACTTTGAACTTCACTCAAAATTAATATTCTGCTAAACGTATGGAATGCCAAACCGTTGAACCTAGAAAGCTGTTTTTTTCACAATAGGTACTGTACGATTAATGTTAGTTAACCACTGACAGATAGTTTGCCTTCATTTAATTTTCAACTTTAATGTCATACAAATAAAGCAATTTTCAGAATACTGTTACCCACGTCTACCGATTGCGTTGTCATTTAGGTCGAGGGTTATTCCAACGGTTATTCTTCCTCGAAACAAATCTCATTGAACCAGCGATTCCTGGAACAATTTTAAGACCAGGTATAAACTGTACAAAAGGGCCCGCCCGTCGGACCCACGATCCTTAAGCCCTTATGTTACGGACACAACCAATTTTTTTACGAATTTATGGTCGTAATAGAGCGCCTAATGGTGGTTGAATGCTGGACTTCAATCAGTAAAGTCGATATGAGATCACACGTTAAATACACTAAAGACAAAAAAAGTATATGATTTTAGTCACAACGTACTTTATAACGAGGTTTTATCACAAATGTAATAGGTATAAAGTTACCCCCCAAACAATATGACACAACTGTCAAAAACAACCCAATGCATGTGATTTGCCTAGGCTGTCTATGATTGCCATTGATAGAATGCTGCCAATTATATCAGCATAAATTCGCTAAATTGCGCAATTGACACATTGAGACGCAAGATGCGCAGTTTGGTTTCAAACCAGGTCTGTCTACAGAGAGTGCCATTCTTTGTCTCAAGCATACCGTCAATTACTATGTTGAGGGAAAAACACCTGTTATTGCCTGTTTTTTGGATCTATCGAAGGCGTTCGATACGGTGTCGTACGAGGTACTATGGGACAAAATGGAAAAGGGAACGGCTGAGCCCAAAAGTCAGAGACAAAGTTATTTATTTTTCAATTTAGGCATATTACATGCACCTATGAATGTCGATAAACTACCACCGGAAAGAAAACCTCTGCCACGAGAAGACTCTGCGTAAAAATCTCGACGAGGTATCATTTTTTCAAAACAGTATACGATGTACAATTTCAGTATCTAGACTGTTATAAAACCTTTTATTTTTATTCTGCAAGTAGCCCGTAATGGCACTTTTACAAGTCAAAATTCTATTGCTAGTGCAGGACTTTATCACTGCCAAATATCCCAATGCATGATGTAGGTAATCATTTATCTTAAATAATATGCTTTTGAAATGAGTGTCTGGGTTACGACAGATTCGAATTTAGAGTCAGTAATTTTGGTAATGTGTTTTGGAATTTGATTTAGTTCTCCGCAGAAGTTCAGGAAACACAAGCGGTTGCACCACAAGCGGTTCACGTGCAAGGACTGCGGCGTCGTGCTGGCAACCAGACCCAGCCTCACCAGGCACATGGCGTGAGTGTACACAATACAATACATATAAACTTCACACAAGCTTTCATATTTACCGTTAGGCAACCAGTAATTCCAATAAGGTCTAGTTTTCCCTCGGGGTTGGAAGGTCAGATGGCAGTCGCTTTCGTAAAACTAGTGCCTCAAAACTAGTGGTCGCGTTAAAGATGCAACCGGTTATAAAGGTGGTTTTCCACCGGATGAGCGCGGATTGAATTGATTTTTTATTTGCACGCTAAATTGAAACGTATTGCCGTACTAGTAGAATGCACATTACACTGAATAAATTTTCCCGTGATGTCAAGCGCTTGAAAATAATCTTCAGTGTGATTTGCACTCTAACAGTACAGCAGTACGGTTCAATTTAGCGTGCAAATAAAAAATCAATTCAATCCGCGCTCATTCGGTGGAAAACCACCTTAAGGCTAGGAGGATTTCAGTGAAGTGTTGTTGATGCCCTTAAATGTCGGACGAAGTTGTAATTCACGACAAGAAAAAGCCCAAACGGTGCTTACTGCGCGGGTTTTAGATGTTTTTGCCATTAGTAAAAAAAAAACTTCTTATCGTTTCTGTGACCAAGAGCAGACACGTTTTTGATTTGTTCGCAATGATTGTAATTTAGTATCAACGTGTTTGATGATTGCGTGATATCATAAAATGGACGTTGTTTCGGCATCCGCGGATGTCAAAAAATTCGCATCCGCGGCATCCCTGTTATGTACCACTAATTTGGCTAAGCGGTAGTCAGCTGTAGGTCGTGGATAAGGTAATATATATATATATATATATATATATATATGTATGGTTGGCGGCTAGGGAAAAATGGGTGTAGGAGCCTAAAGGAACATCCAGTATTGCTATCATCTAAACTACAGGTTCATTTTTATAAGACACTTGCGGATACCAGAGAGCAGCGGGGCTAGCAAAACAGACGTAGACATAGAAGAGACGCGAGCCGAGAAAATCGGCCCTCCTCTATTTATATTTTGCAAAATGCAAGGTTGCTGAGTCGCGCGCGACGCGCCTTGGTAGCAAATTATACCAGCATCTGCTTAGGAGGGCTAAAATCATGAACATCACGTCACTAGCATGGCACTATTAAGTTTCGGCAAGTACCTAGGTAGGTAATTAATCAAAGCACAATACATAATATCAAACAAAATACTGCGTGCCTGGCGTCCTCTGTTAGGTCACGTACACATATCGTCAATATTCTTTCTAGCACTGTTACACTAACACTGTCTCCTTTGTCTAAGGCATTTAAAACGGCTTCTAAATGTTGATTTCGTGACAGACTATGAGTAAATGTATTGTCCTCAAGTATTTCGAGCTGCTTTTCCAACATTTTTGCCACTGGCAAACTTGTTTGTTCCTCACAAACTACGTCTATACCGTAATCAACTTAGTCAGAAGCAATGTATTAGAGTAACAAACAACCATAAAAAGTAAAATGCTAAAGATCGAACTCGCTAACTTGGCGGCTTGGCAAAGTACTTTTCCCTTTCTTTTAACGTAGATGTGTTTTTCCTTCGGTATTTTTCGTTTTAACCATTACTCCCATTGTGCCATCCACTTGAACTACACCTAGCACAAGCAATATCTTTAAAATATCCGTCCGATTAATAGATAACAGCTCGAGATCCACGGCGGCAGCTGCACTCGCATCTGACTCTGACCTGGAAAAGTAGAGCTTGTTAGTTATACCAAATAATTTCAACCAGCAGATATACTTGGACTTCAATATGCTCTTTTCACATAACTGATTTTAGGCTTCACTTCTATAAAAAGGTCAACTAAGTAATATATAATCGTGTGGAAAGTTTGAGTAGAATGATAAATACGTACTTGTTTTCATCGCTCCCAGAGTTATTGCCTTCGCTAGTGGACGCCACCAGGCCTTCTTCGTCTTCCTCTTCTTCAATGAATATGCATGCATTCATTGAAAAACAATTAAGTATTACAGTGGAAAAAATGCAATGTTGCGTGCTCTCGTGAACTAAAAAGCAGTATTGTGTATGGAACCCGTATAGAGTTAAACCTTTTCTGATACAATGTGGAGAATAATGTAATACGGGCGGCAAAACCGGTTCAGCGCCGCGGCAGTGGCGGCGGCGGGGGACTCGGTCGACCGACCAGCTGATGCGCTTATCAGTACGTCCAGTGCGTCAGGTTGGGGACTCCTGCCCGTTTCCTCTCCCGTCCAGGAGAGGTGTGCCCGGCAGTGGGACGTAGGCTGATTTATTATTATCATGTTTTTTCCACATCTCGGGACCATGGGGTCCCGGCCTTTTGGAAGGCATGCGAGGCGTTGCGGATATTTTACTGCAACAGTTTTTAACGCCCACAAAAGTGACTTATTGAAACTTCGTGCTGCATGATAGGTGTCGCGCTAAAATAGACCTTATGAGTGAGGACCGAAGGTGTGTAATTTGCTGTAAGACTTAGTTATGCCCCACCGTGCAAAAAAAAAATAAAGTCTCGCAAAACAAGTTAAGAGCAATGAAAACACATTATGTATTATATAGGTATAATTCTTAATTTCGCATGTGTCAATTTCATTTTTAGCGCGAGATTTCAGTGCAGTTCAGTTTTGAAGTTAGGAAATCGTGCTGCATTCCAATTTGTACTCCAACCGTTGTTAACTTAGGTTTATTTTGGCGTGTCTTGTCGATCGTGATAATGACCGAGCATTTGCGACCTGGTAAAGGTTGCGGGAGTCCGCTGGATGCGGGTGGCGCAGGACCGGTCACTTTGGCACTCTTTGGGGGAGGCCTATGTCCAGCAGTGGACGTCTTTCGGCCTATATGATAATGATGACACCATTGCCGTGTTGAGAGCCAGAAAATGGCGGATTCGTGGCACTATAAAGTAGTCTTTATCACATTGAAATAAGATTGAGTTTTGTTTGGCACGTTGAAAAGGGTTCAATTTTAATATAAATATTTTTGTGCATAATTTGTTAAGAATATTTTAAGTGTATTTTTGTGTGTTTTAAGTGTATTTTTGTGTGTTTTAGACCTATGTTCGTGATTTTTTTGTATCGAGCGAAATTTGCTTAGGGCCAAAGCTCAACGGCATTACACGTAACTAATTGCGCAACCACAATCATAACGTCATGTTGTAGATTATCAGGCATAACCGGTCGCATGGTGGCTGGTTGGGGTTTATTCGTGGCTGATGTCCGATTACAGATTAATTGTTATATTGAGGTCAAATGCAACGATAGACGAGTAGAGAGGTGATACGGTGTGTGTATGTCGGTTTTTTTTATACGACCACGGTAAAAAGTCCTGCCTGGTGGTAAGGAGAAACCGTAGTCTGCAAGCTTGTGACGTTAGAAAAGTCAAAATAGGTACTTTTTATATGAAATTTTCATTTCGGGAGAAAACGTTTTCCACCTTTGATTTTGATGTCGAACGCTTCAGCATAATATGATCTAGGTTTATAGGTTTTTATTTAAAAAAAAAAGAAAAAAATAGCTATAACTTATACCTATAAGTTTGAATTTATTGCAAATTTTGAAAAAAGGGATCCTCCCTGATCTGAGGCCAACGATAAAAATTGGAGGCAGACACGATATCCGGTCAGCGCTACGACGACGACAACAACGGCACACGTCGTGGACGGCGTCGATGCGCTCTTCGGACGTCGAGTCCGCCTACGCGAGCGCGCGCGCGCGACGTGCATACACATATATTTCATATCACAACGCGTTCACACCTATAATATTATGTTTCACATATCACACAGTGTGTACGCGCGTATACGATATATGTGACAAAATCACATCACACGCACGCCCATACGTCTATAAATATATATTATTATATTTATACATTTTTAAAAGGACTATTGACAAATTGATGTCAATCGAACCTCCATAAGCGTACATATTTTTATAAAATACATACGCAATGTGATAAAAGTATATTTATTTATGCAGCCGGCCCTCAGACAGGAGTGGTCCTGGATGTGTCTCCACGGACCGCAATGTGCGTTCGAAATGTCGATGTTCAAATGTGTCCTGCAGTTCACACTATGACGCGCAGTTAACTGCGTTCTTCATCGACCCGCGAGCCAAGTGATCCACCGTCCAGGGTAATAGTTTTAATATACATATTACACGCTGGTAATACAAAACGTCAAAATTTAATATGAATAAATGATGAAAAATGTAAACATTTGCTTCCAATTTAAAATGTACATTATGATACACATAAGTTACTATTACTACCCCAACAAAATCTCATTAAAATATATGAAGTACAGTCAAGTGTGAAAATATGGGTGCATTGCAACTGTTTAGTATAGATTATCTACAATTCATATGTCAGCCTTAATGTCACCCACCTCCAATACCTTTCATATTCCTATCCCTGGAAAACGCGGGTAGAATGAAGACATCAACTGACATCGCTGTCAACCAACCAGTTCAGCTCCTGATACGATTCGGGTCGGTCAATGTCGAGTACTATCTCCATTCCGTCACTCGCCAAAGGCTTCGAACTAACCATTTTTTACCTATCATCATCGTCATTAAATCGGTACATCAACGCAGAAGTTTTAAGAAGAAAAGTGCGTAAGACCGGCAGCCTTAACATCTTGCAGCCAGCGCTACGTTTGAACCAGGTACGCGTTTTCCACCACTTTCCCTTTTTACACTTAATTAACATCGGTAAAATGTACACTGACTGAATAAATGGACACCCTACTTTTATTGAAGGGAAGTTACTCGTAAGTGTACATACGTCAAGTGCTTGCTGGCTTTGGCGGGAAACTAGACAGATCAGACGTTTGTTATGAATTTGACAATGACAAATTGACAAAATCGGTTTAGCTGTTTAAGCTTTAAGAGGTAACAAACAGACACTTTCGCATTTGTAATATTAGTATGGATTTAAGAGCAGGCAAGAGAGAAATACCAACTCGAATCCTGGAGCTCATAAACTGTACATAGCTTTGGACTGAAGATGACAATTAATGCAATCTATTGTACCCTACCATGCCTATGACGAAGTCTGTAGGATACATCAAAGGATAGAAAGGGTAGACTCCATACCGTTTCCAGTACAGATACCTGGTAAACTTATTCTGTATCCTTTCTACCATGAGGATATACTTTTTCTCGTGTGGTCCCCATACTGCAGCATTGCCTAAATAATATAATTGAGTTTTCAAGAGTTTTAAATTATACATTTCATTTCAATTTACCTTAACGCTGATATTTAACACTAGCATAGAATATCAAACTTTTCTTTTACATATTACGTGAAAAATAAAACTTCATAAGTTTGGATGAACTTCTCTATAAATAATCAAATTTTGTAAATGTTATTTCAGTGTACGGAGCAAATAACAAGTGAAGGAAACCGATTCTAGAGGTTTATACTGTAGCAATAAAAATAATAGCGTAGCAATATACTTCGTAAATTGTAAAAATATTGTGTGAGGGCGCACAATGAGAGAAGTCTCGTCAATTAACACTAAAAGTTACCTATTCATTTCTAATTATTGATGTGTTAATTTGAATACGCTTTAGATATTAGGTTTGTTGCGTTAATGAATTAACATTGAAAAGAAACTTACTTTTAAACATTGGTCTTCGTTTTTTGTGAAATCAAGCGAATATAAGTTCAATTATTACTTGTTGCAGATAAATTATTTCCTCCGTCCCGACACAAAATATATCACAATGCAGCGGCATTAAGCTGCTACACAGGTTAGTGTCAATCTTAACTAAATCAATAAATCAGGAAAAAATCTAACCATTTATCATTTTCAGTTTTTTACACAGTACGCTTGTCGCTTGTTTAGTTTCCCGCCAAAACGATGTTATTGTTATTCACAGTTGGTGCTGCCATCTATACGAAAGTATTGCGACGTATGCAAATGGTCTGACAGAGCGAAACGTAGGTGAGGACATACTACCAAAACGTAACAGATTTTTCGAGTGAATCTAATTTGAATCTTATTTGAAAGCACAGACGGTTCCATTTGGAATTAACGTTTAACTTTGAGGTAACAGGTAAATGCATTCCACGCGAAGAAGGTTGTACTTACTAGTATTAGGGTTTATTCTATTAAGTGCTAGATGAAGGAAGTAGGCCACAGATGCGATATCGGATTTTTTAGGTTAGTAATCTTAATCCTTATTGGCTGATTATTTGATATAATAATAATGATGCTACTTACTGTTTCTTATGTTTACAGATAATCTTGACAATATTCAAGGAATCTGTAAAAAAAATATTCCTAGTATAATTAGTAATACCATATGTAATTTTTTTGAATTTTCCGCGTTTTCTCAGGTCACGCTTTTGTTTGCCAGACTTCTATATTAATACTACGACGACGGTATACAGACAGGGTGTCCCAAACTTATGGGACATGAAGGGGAAGTACCTTAAATATCGTAGATAGTGAATTTTGCTCAAAGAAGACTTTATGTTATTTTTAAAAGTTAGTAATTCTGCATTCATAGATTTTCTAAAAATGACTTGCTTCGTCTGGGAATCGAACCGCCAACTTAAATGTCAAAAAAAAACACCCTACTTTTATGATGCCAATCGAAAGAATAGCTAAAAAATAATAACTCTGCTTAAGTAACATAGTATTTTAAAAGACAGCAACGACGTGAAATTAATATTTTAATCAAATTAAAAACGTTAAAAATTTGAATTTACCCTATTTTCGATTGTACGGTCACGGACTTTAATTGTTGAGCCATTTAGAGCTCACTTTATACTGGACACTTCAAAGTTTGACTATTAAAATACCAAAATTAGTTGACACCTAAATGGCTCAACAATTAAAGTCCTTGACTGTACAACGGACAAGAATGTAAGTGACTGTGAACCTTATTCCTATGAGATAAGACATACTATTGTTAGTTACATGTATGTAATATTTTTAGCTCGTAAAGGCTTACTTTATCACTCAAAATCTGCGCCCAAAAGTCCATTATATCCCCTAGTGTGGAAAGAGTTTTTGAATTTGGAACGCGACGCTCTATCGCGAGATTCAACTTTTTTCTATACAGAATAAGAGGTCATTATCCTGCGTTGAGAAACGTATGGTGTAAGTTAGCGGAAAAAGTAAAATATGCGTATTTGAGCCTTAGTTTACCCGTGAGTACCCAACAATACTTTGACTATTTAATGTAAGTAAGCGTGGAGTTATTTAAAAATGCAAGAATGTTTATGTTACATTTAATCATTATAAAATGCTTTGAACTTGATGAGATGTGTGTACCCTTATTGAAAATTTGTAAAAGGTGCCATGTCCGTCCGTCTGTCTGTCCGTCCGTCTTCGGCTTAGCTCAGTAACCATTACTAATACTAGAAAACTGTAATTCGGCATGGTTATATAAATCAATCACGCCGACAGAACAGTACAATAAAATCTTGAAAAAAAAAATTATGTAGGGTACCTCCCCTACACCTAAAGCGGGGATGCAATTTTTTTTTCTCTATAAACCCATAGTGTGCGGTATCGTTGGATAGCTCGTTAAAAACTATTATGGTTTTCCTTAATTCATTTTTCAAATCAGTGATTCGTTTGCGAGATATTGAGCGAAAACTGCGTACCTATTCTATGAAAATATGATGTAGGTACCTAGGTTGCGCGACATTAATGACACTGGTCAGAATCACACTGGCGCGGCCTGCGGTGGCGGTCAATAGTAATCTTGACATTAAGGCGCCGTAGGTTCATGGTCTTCTCTCCCTCTCACTGAGCGTAAGCGTGAGCGAGATGGAAGCGCGTGCTCGGAAGCGCGGATATCGTTTTTTAATTCCAATTTTTTAGTCGTTAAAATAAATAAAAATGTAAACACTGATTTCTCTCAAACATGATATTGCCGATTTTTAGAAGCAATTTTAATATTTATAGCTTTTGTGCATAATTTGTTACGAATATTTTAAGTGTATTTTTGGGTGTTTTAGACCTATGTTCGTGATTTTTTTCTATCGAGCGAAATTTGCCTAATCATGTTTCGAAGCACTGATTTCCCTGCAGAAAAGCCTCAAGATTACTATTCGTATTTTTTTGAAACCATATTATTATAAACAGACGCATTATATTGTTTCAAAAACTCTGTTCGCTTAACTTCGCTGAACCTACGGCGCCTTAAGTGTGTAAAGCTAGTAAATTCTGGACAAGTCTAGTAGGTACACAACTTTGTCAGGAAAATCTTCATAGAGAAAAACTCATTGACATGTTTGATGTTCCCTAAATTTCCTAGCAGGGGAGGGGCTTGATTGTGAAGCAAGGGAGAATTTGTAATCTGCTTTGATTTATATAAGATGGCATGACTTATTCCAATTCTAAATTTGTTACCTTGTCCATAATTTATTAAGTAGGTATACAGGAAAAAGCACCTATAGTGTCCCCAGACACACTACGGGAGGCAACACCAAGGCACTCGCTAACTTTTTAGAGGAGCTGGAGGAGGCAAACAAGGTTACAATCGACAAGCGCTAACGCTAACGCTACTAATAAAATAAATGGGAATGACAGATATTAACGAAAAGTGTTTCGTCGAAATCTGTCATTCCCATACATTTTATTCGTTAGCGTTAGCGCTTGTCGATTGTAACCTTGTCTACGGCCCCTGGGGTGGTTAAAGTACACCCCGTCTTTTTCACGCAAAACATATATATAAATGAGCAATATTTGTATACCTATATATTTGTACACTGAATTAAGTTATCCCTAATTGAATTTGCCATTGCCAAACATTTTTCAAAGCTTTATCTCTTTAGGAATAACGTCTAAATTCGAACTATTCGAATTTGCAACAACAGCTGACGGCGGTGGCGACCAAAATATAATTTTATGCATAGACGCCCGCCTAAGATAACTCTGCACAATTTTCTACAGTTGGCACTTTACACCTACAGTATACTAAGAAAAATATGTAATAGTGTGCTGTAGGCGAACATTGTATATAAAGAATAGAGAGAAATAAATCTAGTTAGTTACCAATTGTCCGTTGGTGTTTTATTACCTAAAACCCTGCATGACGTGCGGTATATCAACGGGAAAAATAATCAGGTGGCGGATTATTTCTCTCGTTCTCCCTTGCACGTACAGAACGACAACGAAGGGGAGCAAGATGCAGATAACTATTTTCTGTTTGCTTTGGGATCTGGAGAGTTAAGACAGGTAGCTGGTGCACTGTTCCATAATGAATCATCTTTCATTTCAGGCGATTGTAACTTTTTTCTGTAATCTTTTGTTTATCTCACCATCAATACGTTGTAACATAGGCTACAAAAGTTGATGCTTAGTGCGGTGCGTAGCGTAGCATGCCGCGTGGATACTGCGACTATGTCGAGCGCCGCTACCGGCCTATCGCCTACGCTCAGCCTCAGGGTCGGCCCGAGGGTAGAGCGGCAAAAGCAGCCCGTCCGTGGACGATGATGATACAGAAAATATATATATATATATTTTTTTTTTGTTCACCGCTTATACGAGAACCGGTCGCCGCATATACTAGAACCGGTTCGATCGAGTTAAGCGAATTTAATTAAACAAACACCGGTGACCTGTTCTTGTAATATATAACTTTTCCATATACGAGAACCGGTCACTCTTTGACTTTATCTGTAGTGCAAAAGTAGTAGATAGGATACTACGATTCAAAACTTGTCAAAAATCGATGAAAACCTCGGGTAGCCCCTTAAAAGGTTATTACAAACCTGTACCTGTTCTTAATACTTTGTCTTTTTTCATACTTTGTGACGGACATGTCATCGTCCATCGATTATCGAACAAGCGAGAGCGAACGAAGTTCAGGCTTGGCCTATGCTTCAGTTTGGGCCAAAATTCCAATTTCTGGATGTCCCGCTGTCCGGCTGTTCTAGAACCTATAAGACTTACCTGGATAACATCTATAAGCTACAATTAAGAATGATAAAAACAATTGTACCTAATTCTATTAGAAACAAGCATAAAGACGACGATAATTACCTATTTCGATACTGTAAAATTATAAACGTGTACGATAAATTTAAGATGATGCTAATCTGTGATGAAATTTCAAATTTGACGGGCGGCGGCAAACTCAATACCAATTTATTTTTGCCATTGCCAAATATTTTTCAAAGCTTTATTTCTTTAGGAATAACGTCTAAATTCGAACTATTCGAATTTGCAAGAACGGCAGACGGCGGTGGCGACCAAATAAAATGAGCAATCGCACTCGCCGTTGCTGCGAATAGCAGTAATTATTGGAATATGTTTCCTCCTTTAACAATAGAACGTGTTAAACCGACAAATACCTACATAAGTGGCGTGTGCATCCGAACAATTCAGTGAGAGTGAATATTTATTGGAACAATGACCTCAATATCGGAATCACCCTTGAATAGGACAAGAAACAGACCTGTTCTGTCTCGGTACAGGCCAAATAGTAATAGTCCTGCAGAACAGGTAAGATTTATGAACAGGTAACCTTAATAAAAATATAAACTTAAGTACAATTCCCTTCCACCAAAAGATAAATTATATTAATAAGTATTGTTTCTCATACAAAATATCGATACAGTCGGTAAAATCAATACAAATTCATTATTAAATTTGACCTGGTTTATTGGTAATAGAAATCCTGGCCGTTCGTCAAACGTACAAGGCGAGCCCATTAGAAACTTGTGGTCATCCTTCCTTTGTGTTACTCGTCGAGTGTGTGTAAATGAATATGTACTAGAAAGTAATGTATTGTTTGTTCGTTTTGTATGTCCACTGTGACGCGACTTGGTAATTAATCTATTTTATTACAATGTATGAATTTTCTTTGAGGACACGTCCAGAAGTTTCAGGTGCATAACCAGAAACCTTGTGTCTCAAGGTTGTTCGAGGCATTTGATAGTTTTTGCTGGCAGTAGCAACTTTCATTCAATTTCTAATTGCGTCTAACGCAAAGTTGACTTTGTGGGGTGAGGTAGGTACTGTAATACGGCATAGGAAATTCAAAACTCAATTCCCAAAATAGGATATTTTTAAAAACTACTTGGTTTGTTTTTCTATTTCTATAATAACTCTTATGACTTGGCCAGGCCTATCACCCGTTTACGTCTTGACGTTGACTTTCGGGATACCTTGTATAGTTTTTTTTTTAGCTACTCGAAATTTTTACACTAAGAGTACCCCGTTTCACAACGTTACAACTTATAATTTAACTAGCCTCAACTGGCAACGCAACCAATAACGACTGGTCACTTGACCAGTGTCGCCAGTTCATACTTGTAAAATTAATGTAGATTTTTGAAGCGGGCCACATTTTTCATGCTACACTTAATTTCTGTCAATTTTTTTCCATTATAATGTCTAGCAACTAGTTCCCGACCTAGAAATGGCGGCTTCCGTTGAATACCTACACAAAGTTTCATCTTAAATCAGCACGCCGTTTAAAAATGAAAGCTACGTTTGTATGAGGAGCCGACTTTTGTCGAGCTTCGTGGGTAGTCTTTAGAGCTACAAATCCATAAAAACGAACCTAGTTTTTGGTTTGGTTTTTATGCTCTAAAACATAAAAACCAAACCAAACCAATGAATTTTTAACTGACATATGCACTTAATTAAGAATTACTACATACTATTATACTTTTATATTTTTTTTAATAATTTTGACTACTTAATATTACTATTTCTGTAACTGACTGCGAACTTAATTATGTATATTTTCAAAAATTTTGAGGATCTACCGAATGTTAATTATTTGTAAAGCATGCTGCATGTAGTCAAGCATGATACAAAAAAAAAAAAACAATATTTGTATGCCGAAAGGTACCACATAGTGATACTCATAAAAATGTAATAACTAATCTACCTATGTTGGACAAATAAATCTTTGAATCTTTGAATCTTTGAATCTTTGAACATTATTTATATGCATGTAAGCTTTTGTTTAAAAATTGTAAAAGCTAGAAAACAACGAATAGATGGCGTTACTAGTAGCGAAATGGCACTTACGTGTTTTTAGAAATATCTCAAAAACCTTTGAACCGATCTTGTTCGAAACAATTTTCGCTGAAAGAATTTAATAAGTAAAAGTGCAACAACCCGGAAAGCGTACTGTGTTTTCGAAAATCTCACGGTTCTAAATTGCCATGATCCTGATAAAATGGTGAGACCCCAATAACCATAGTTTGCTTCGCGTGGTCTACTATATAATTAAACAGCTAAATAACCAACTTACTTGAAATACGTAGCCGATTTCAGCCAAGATAATGAAAAAGAAGAAAACGCCTTGCATCAGGAATCAAGAGGTTGTTGACCGGCTGCACCCCGGTCGGGGTTAGTTCGCGGGTTGTTCGCCCGGGTGTTAATTGTTCTCTCTGTAATTATGGAGCGTGGATTGAGGAACAAATACGCGAGGGGAACTATGATTGGTTATATATTTCGTTTTCAATTTCTGCCAGTTGCAGTTGCCTGGTAACAGTTACCGGCGTTACGATTTATTTATAAAATAAATATGTATGTCACTATCTATGTAATTACAAATAAAGTGAGACATTATTTAACATATGTGGTTTGTGGAAAAGTTTTACTCACTACACCTGTATGGTTTTGAGCTATTGTTGTACGGTATTCATTTTATCGCGGAATAAACTAACAGAAATGTCAAAGTGACAGATGAAGGCAAACGAATTAGCTAAATTGTAGGTAAAACATATACAGTTGTAACAATCTGGTATTGCCGAAACAAAAATGGAGAAGTACAACAATCTGAATTACTTAGAGGTATCTAACTCAGATATTGGAATATATAGAGGAGCAAAATGTTGATGTTTACGGTTGAGACGCGTCGCATGAAATATCAACAAGACCTAATAGAACAATCAAATGGAGCCATAATCCGACAGGGTAATTGAAAACGATTAGCGTGGTGAGCGGGGGGCGGGGCGGCTACGAGCGTAGCGCGTAGCGATTCTGGGCAATGAATGTGTTAATATCTATGGATACTAGAATCGAGACCCACTTGAGTTTTGACAGCTGTTCCAAATTTAAACTCATAACATTACAAAAATCTGTACTGTTATAACATTAAGTAGGTATAGATTTTACCTACTACCACAGACCCGGCTGCCGGCTGATGTACGGGCCAGGTTTGAGCACCGGTATGGTGGTGAAAGTGCTCAGCATCTGCCGACCTTCACCAATCTTATCGACCAATTGGAACTTGAGTGTCGACGGGCCGACACCTCGGATCTACCTCCACCCCCGAGGCCTCCTGGGGCCCAGCGGGCCCAGGGGAGAGTTGCACCTCAAAGGGGAGGGTGGGGCAAATCGGCCCCACAACCAGCGGGTCCTCACCAATATAATACCAGTGCATTGGACCCTGAAGTCTGCCTATGCTGCAAGAACCCTGGCCATCGGGTGCCAGCGTGTCCGAAGTTTCTTGCGCAGCGGGTTGTGGGACGCCGCAACATTGCTAAGCAGCGGCAATGGTGCTTTGTTTGCTTGGGCCCACATTTTGTGCGAGATTGTGCCCACCCGCGGGCGTGCAGGTCCTGTGGTGGGAAGCACCACCCCATTTTATGCATGAACCGCAGTGGGGATACACCTCCCCCCCCCCTGCCGCGAATAATAAGTAATAACATACCTAAATAAAAAAAAATTTTAGGGACAAATTTACACAAGTCGATCAAGCCCCATTGTAAGCTCAATAAGGCTTGTGTTATGTATATTGGATCACGTAATATTTAACATTAATACATATAAAATATCCAAGACTCAGAAACAAATATTTATGCTCATCCTAAATAAAAACAAAATTGTTCAATTGAAACACATAGAAAGTTTGTTCAGCAATGTAGCGAACCTTTTCCGTTTTATGATTATTGAACATACCAATTCATCTTTATATATCTTTTTATCTTCGATCATATTTTATACTTAAGTACTAGTTATTACTTTTATTATCTGTGTTGTTTTTGTCACGAATAAATGTTTTGATTTAATTTTATTAACGTTATTTTTATTTAGTTTTAAGCCTCTGTTATCTGTTGTTGTGTTTGGTCATTGTACTCAATTGTCTAATAATAAACTCATTCAAATTGTAACATATTGTAATTGAAAATTTAAATAAAAGAATTTTATTTAACTTACAGTTTATAGAAAACAGATTTGAAGAAAAATAATCATTGTTCTATCGCTATAGGTCATATGTCTATTTTTTTTCTTTAACCTGTTATTGTGTACAATAAACACGTACATACATCTTTACGTATACCGTCGGATCGGTACAAAGATGCTATGATTCCACATGACTTGCCAATCGGCCGCTATATTGCAGTGGTACCAACTTCATAAGCAAATTTTTCGAAATAAAAAGTTTCTATTTAAGTACTATAAAACATTTGTAGAACAAATTATTTACTAAAATAAAAATAAATGATCATGTAGGTATTGTGTGTTTACATACATATTTTACCAATTATTGGTATTATTTATAAATATAAACGTTTCCGTTAAGCTTGCGATTGTAATGATACATTGTTTATCTTTTGTGCTTGAGGGATTTAGCTTTTGATGACTTTTATTGTTGATATTTAATGATATAGGTTTCTAGTTTCGGCTTTTGTTACTTTTTCTTGGGTGGTCTATGACTGGCTTGATGGGTGGCGTTATGGGTGATTATTGTTCAGTCTTGTGGAATCATGTCGCTAGTAAACATCATTGTTGACCCGGTCCTTAGCGCGGTGCAAGTGCCGACGCATCTTCTAAAAATAACACGTTCTATTGAATGACACATCTGCATGTTGTTTATTATCTACGCGGTCTATTTTGTTTTCAACGTGTGGTCATTAAAAATATTTAAACCTCTTTGTATAGTTGAAAGTATTTAAAATCAGGATTCTCACTTCAGAGATTATCTGCGATGAATGGCATAAACAACGTTGATTTATTGATAATTTTTGCTCTTAATTATTATTTTTAATATTGCAAGACTAACCTTATATAGTTTAACTAATTACATATCATGGTTGCTTTTATATTTAATATACAAAATTTGATTTATATAATTGTGTTTTTTTTTAGTGTTATTTCACTAATGCACAAAGTACCCAGTTTTTAATTACCCTTACATAAGATAAATTTAATCCAATTTCAGAGAGATAAGTAGCAAAATAATAGTTAGAACACAGATCTCACTCCTTAGAAATGGTCAAAATATCGTAAATAATACATGACTATTTTATTTTTAAACATACGTTAAGATGTCCTAATCAGTCTGTCAACATAGCCATACCGAGGTTTTCTATTCAATTTCAAGATTGCCAATCTATGCCGTTTCGGAACGTAGCAGCGTCGCGTCATCTGTCAAAAATCTACTTGAACTTGCTGCTGTATCCAGGGCAAAAAAAAAAAAAAAATCTACTTAAGTCGTGTATGTTCCAGTATGACCATTTCAATAAAGACCTTGTTGCACTATATGTAAGGTACAATATGCAATGACAGGTGAACTCGTGCTTTCCCGCTCATGGCGCCAGACAAAGTGGCGGGCACCGGAGCTGCCGGTGTCGCGCGCAAAGTTTTGGCCAATGGGCGTTGAAGATTTTCGTAGCCTAATCAGGTTGCGGCTTTATGATTCCTTAAATAAGATGGAAAAGCTAATAAATATTTGTGAACTAAGCAAAGCTTAGACAACGATATACATACTTATGAAGATAAATAAATACATAAAAAACATCCATGACTCAGGAACAAATATCCGTGCTCATCACACAAATAAATGCCCTGACCGGGATTCGAACCCGGGACCTCCGGCTTCGTGAGCAGGGTCACTACCAACTAGGCTACAGGGGTCGTAATATGTGAAAATATTGATAGGTTACTGACCCATCGTCCAGAGGCCCTACCGCGATTCGAGCGACAGAGGGTGATCCACGAACAAACTTCGTTTTCGTGTCGCGGTAGCGCCCCAGAACACCAGAACCCATAGTCTTACGACATCCACGGAAACTGGGTGGTGCGATATTCTAACCTGGCAACGTAACGTACAGAATTACGATCAAAGGATTTTTTTTAAATCGCGACGCCGCTAGCGGAGCCCAAGGTAGCTCAGTTGGATAAGAGAGATGGTTCAAATGCCGCTCGTGGCAAATAATATTCCACTTTGATCGAAATTAAGTATTTCGTTAGCGGATGATTCTGCTTAGTACCTAAACATTTACCTACTGGTAACGTACAGAAACAAATAAAACCTCAGACAATTAACTACGGCTCCGTCGGTGGGTTGACGAGCAGCAGCCTGCCACAGACGAAATTTTTTGAAGTGAAAACTTCTTTAGCGGCGCTGAGCACTTTTTGGGATGGGGAAAAATTGTTAAATACGCGACAGAGTTTTGTGACGTCAGATGTGAAGGAGGTCACTTTTTGCTGCTAGCCGATTCAACTTCATTCAAAACTGAACGCTACTCGTATTCGTAAGAGTATAAAGCCGTTAAACACTTTTTGCAATAGCATATTCTGCAAATAAATTTGTAATACTTTCCGAGAGAAAGTGCGTGGCTTATGTATTATAAAAAATACCCAAAAGATGGTACTTGAAACATCAATTTATTTTTATATCTTGATGAGATGCCTGTGTATCTCATCAATATCTCTGTAATTTTCAGCTATTGTATGTGTATGTAGGTATATATATACATATATGTATATGTGTTTAAGTAAGTGTATAGTCTTTTTTATACTTAAGTTGTTTATATTCTGTTTGTCTGATTTACCTACTGATATGATTATGCATCGTCTCCACCACCCAAAGGTTGTCTTGAAGACATCGCTTTTTAGCGATAAGACCGCCTGTACCTGCCGAAATGTGACACTTCGAAGCCCATTATGAAAAACACAACGTCAATATTTCATTGCATGTTTGAGAAAAGTATATTTGTATTTGTACCTAATGTAGTTTAAACACGTTGCAGAACATTGAAGAATATTCTAAAAAAAATCAGAAACTTTCACGAAAACTTGCCGCCCCCAGCAATCTCTGCCTGACCTCTCGTTGCAAGATAAATTCGAGTACGACGAGGACTCCCAACCAGTTCCCAAGAAAATTCGCCTCAACTCCTCAGAGGAAGAACCACAGCGAACCGACCCCGATGAACTCTTCCTCTTTAGTTGTGCACCTATACTGAAGAGGTTAAATTCGAAGCAAAACGCCGCTGCACGCTTGAAGATATTACAGGTTTTGTATGAAGCGGAATTTGGGAGTCAGATGGACATGCCGTACGTAGTTACTACACTTACTACCAGTGAGAACGGGTTCGGGACGATAGATGGCGCTATCGAATAGTTTAGAGGTTTTCATTACTAATTATGAACTTTATCATAAAGTGCGTGAGACTCGCAAAGCCGTGGTTCTTTGGATTACGGAACAAATAACATCTCGTGTTATCTGGGTGCATTTGAGAGCGGTTTGTTTGTCGACGTCAAACTTGGGGAATTGTTACGAAAACATAATTACATTGATTGTTTGTCAACACGTTAATTAGTGATTAGTGAGTGCCAAAAAATCTAAACCATGATGCCATTATCCAATTAGTGATTACGAGAACTCGTATGTGAGTTACAAACCTACTTACAAATCTGAAATAAAAAACCGGTTAATTGCGAGTCTGACTCGCTCACAAAGTTAAAGTTAGTTCGATGTCACTTATTAGATACGAGTAGGCAAAGCAAGTAGGTGTTTCATCTCCCCTTAGTTGTTTTTATCACTGTTATTGTAGTAGGTACCTACCTGACGATGTTGTAATGACTAGGTGCTACCTGTTACATGACATAAACAATGAACTGACTCAGCAATCTTATTTTAGATTGTACTAGAAATTACAAAAAAGGTTTACAGATTTTGAGAAATAAAGATAAAACGGATGGGTAACGAATTCGTACTCACTCCTCTGACTATAAAATCTTTTATTGTTTGCGAATAAAGACAGTGCGTTTATTCGGGCAGTAAACGGAGTGTTATGTATAGAGATAAATAAAAACGAAACTTATTTCCGAGTTTAGTGACTAAGAAATTGTATAGCAATGGTATTCCGATGGTCGTCAGCACCGATTAAAGCCGCCAATTCGAAATCATAGTTTTTCCAGAAACTGATGCACTTGCACGGTGCCACCAGGTACAGAACGACCAGCTATAATCCGCAGGCTAATGGAATGATGGAGCGTCGTCGCCGCCAATTAAAGGCTGCTCTGGTGTGCCACGGCAGCTCGTGGTTCAGAGTGTCCAGCTATCCTGTCTGCCGGAGCCCCGCGGCTCCCGCAGTACCGGTTAGCACGCGAGGATCTTGCACTCGTGGCAACAAAACTTAATTAATACAAATATCCCACTCGCGCCAAGCGCCTAGGTACAAATACGAATATATCTGAACAAATATAATTGTTGTAAATCTGGGTTACTCTTAGCTTCTAGACACGGAGGGTGGGCTAGACTATAGTCCCATTAAAAAAAAAACTAAATAACTATATCTGTTACTAAACTATCGATTTATTAAATAGGTACAGCACTATTTAATTGTAAAAAAAAAATGCTGATTCACTGTTCACATACGTTAGTATCTCTTATTAACAGCTCTTATTAATCAATTTGCTATGCATATTGTGCAATTGGTCGTAGTCTAATGTAGTCAGCAAACTTGTCAGAAGGTAACCATATTCATAAAACTTAAAACGCCTCTACTAAATAAAATGCGCTTTGTGCCTTTCTAACGAACACACATGTCAAAGTGACAGATAAAGACAAACTAATTTTAACCCCATTTTAGTTAAAATAGGCTTGCACAACGTTTATGAATACGGCCGATAAAAGATAAAATCATTTACCAAGGTATTTGTCCAACATAGGCTACAGGATGTTACAGAATTATGGTCAGTTTCACTATGTGGCGCCTTGCGGTGTACAAATTTTATTGTTGAGCATGCATGTCGAAGTCCCTGTCCATACTATATGCCTGAAAACGTACACACGTATTATAACATCGTTCCTTGGAAGGTCTGAGCGTTTGCTGCTACAACAGAATTGCGAGTGAAAGAAACGAAATAAGCTCAAGCGAGTTTATAGAAAATTTTAATCGCTTTAATTTGTCTCAGATATATCAAAATGCAATTCCAATTAAGTGATATTTTGCAGAGAAATCGAAAGAAGCTGTGCTGTTCTTGATCAAATCTTTTGCATGAGCGCATAAGCGCTTTAAAACAGCAAAATTTCAAAAAGCCTTAATAATTAAGAAAAGAGTATAGAACGATAGAAGTACAGCAATTTGAGGTTTCATTTAACACCTGGGACCACATTGCATTATTACTGAAAAATATATAGAAAGAGTAGAAAGGTCGCAACAGGGTTAAAGAAAACAAGTGATAGAAGCACGAACTACTACGAAGCAAGCAACGTCTTCATTTCGCTGGCACTGGCATTAGCATACAAATAGCTACCGTACTTTAGAGAACTCGAAAAGTTTCAAAGAATCTGCAATTTAGAGCTCCAAAACAAAGACGTTGCGTCTTGTACTCTAAATGATCACAATGAAATTGTTCATCAGTTTGTGGTCGATCTGAACTAGATATTACAGTCTCAATGGTTTCCATTTTTACCAACTGACAAACAACCGCTACTTGTACATCCACAACAAAATAGAACAATGATTTACTAGAAAGCTCAGTATCGTTCAGGATCTGTGACACTATCTAATAAACTAATAAATGATAGAAAAATAATGACCACTTTAACAACGGGGACACTTGGAAATGTGTTGGGATTTCTTGCCATGACAAAGTGTGAGATTGGACGACTATCAATACAGAAGGGATTGCGGCATAGTCAAATTAAGTGTGTTTGAACAAGACTGATAAATTATGATTATCATACTCTAGTGATAAAAAGCTTTTGTCTCAGTACAGTCCTGTGTAAAGACTTGAATGCTCATAAGGTCTAGTTACTCGGAAACTCAGATCTGTTTAGGACATGGTATCAATTCTTTATAAGTTCGTCTCAGAAAATGCAAGAGTGAATATAAGAAACAAAATACATTCGGGATATGAAAACAATTCACAGTGCCAAAATGGTAGCAGTATATGAATTAGATTGCATTTCAAAAAACAAAACAATTAGAAGTGTTGGTTAAGATCACACCAAAAGTAAAAAAAAACCCATTACAGAAACTTAGATAGAAAAGAATTTGCTCACAAATCACATGCAAACTATTATTCATCTAAGGTGTGGCAAAGGAACTGATTAATTTTTAATCAATTATATAACAATGTTCTACCTTGTATTGATTGCAAACAACGCAAACAATCTTCAAATTAATAAATCCAAAACTTTGGAACAAATGGTTTGTGTGTTGCTGCTAAGATGATGTCTCATGTCAATGGTAAGTCGACAACTAAACTAATTTTGCGTTAAAAATGTCCTCAATGCACACAGCCTTGCCACGCTCTATGAATTTACGTAAATACATTAAACTAAAGTAACCGAGGGACTCGATTTAAAAAGTACATTACAAATTGCAAAACAGTAAAGAGGGTCAACATTAAGAATAAGATACAGTACAGTTACAGATGTCGTGCAGGCAGGGAGTACAGAAGGAGGCGAGCGGATGGCACTCACTAAGTACGGTTACGGTACGGTACAAGGGGCATCAACAGCGCCCCCCGGGGCGGAGCCCGCCGCTCGGCGAGCAGCGCGCAGCGCGAGCGGCGGGCTCGGCGGCCGCGGCGCCCACAGAGGAGCTGTCGACGCTACTAAGCTGTCAACACGGCCAATCCTCAAACATATCAAGGTTCGGCAACGCGCATGTTAGTCCTTTGGAGTTGCATGCTTCTATAGGCTGCGGTGTCCGCTTACCATCAGGCGGGCCGTACGCTTGTTTGACACCGTCGTAGTATAAAAAACTAAGTCGCGTGCGGAAGCTAGTTACCAATAAATCATATCCTTGTCTATATGCTTGTACGAGTAAAGTTAGCTGTATCTAAATCAAACTTCACTTTTCATTTATGTTCACACCACTCGACAAGTGACAAGTATTAGCGGATTTTTAGCTGCGGGTAGGTTTACTTGCACTTGCAGTTGCACGAATACTAAGCACTTATACAACATGTTTACACACCTGTGATAAGTGTAAGTGACAAGTACTAAGCATTAGCTACTAAGCCCGTGTAAACCTAGCATAATACTAGGGTATTTCGATGCCAAGTATTGTATACATTTGTAAATATATAGTGGGTGTGTCTCTGGTCGGCCGCATACCGATCATTGTAACAACGTGAGACCATTCCACTAATTATTGTACTCTGGGAAATATCAGATGGTTGTCAATTGTGAATGATGGTTATCTTCCCTCACAGTGTTCGGGATGATTCTTGATGCCTCCCCGCGAGCCCCGATCTTGGAAACCATCAGATGTGTTTTCACTGTGTTCGTCATGCGCTGGCTAACTATTAATCCACTGGTGCAAGTCTTGTACATCGTTTCTGGCTTATAAAATACTTACCGACAATGGCCCACACAAACATTACTATATTGGTGCTTGTTTTCGGAATCTACATACAAAACTTCTCACTCATCGCGTTGCATTTACATTCTACTTTACTAACAACTACTATCGTCGAAGAAATACATACGGCTTATATGACAACTTAGGCATTATCGCCAAATCTAAGCAAACAGTTATACTAAAACATCTGCAGTGAAGGTACATATCATAGTGGAAACGAGAGTGCACTTAAAAAACTTTGTTTCATAAATAAGACATTAAATACCAGTGGCAAAATAAATGAAGCTAAAATAATACTGAACTAGTGACAAAGAATGAAACGGAAGTCAGTGCCTGATATTATAGCGTTTATCTTCCTGTCCATGATCTAAATTAAATTTACAGTAGATACATAAAAATATAAAAAGTCCTTAACATTAAGTATAGAAACAATGAAATTGTAGCCACTTAGTTAATTTTGTCTTAAAAACTTTCCCATGCAAAAAATAAAGGATTAAGTACTAATACATATATTATACTTACGGGATAAGCGCAGTCGCGGATGTGTGTCGTTTGAATATGAACCTTTTAAGAGACGCTTAGGGCTCTTTTTGCAGGGTAATGATTAGCACATCGAACGGTTGCGACGGTTGCGTAGTAGCGATCACGGGCCCTAGCCATAGAACCCTGTTATTATTTTAACTCCGTGTCTATATGTTCGAAATCGATTTTTTGTTTGTCTAACGGTGGTTCGTGCGAGAGTTTAGTTTAGAGTTCACATATTTCAAATCAATATTGAAGTGATAAGAATTATTCACGGCGAAATTATTTGAATAACTTTGACGGGAATAAAATCAACATGATTTTATTCACGCGTATTCTTATTCAAATAATGATTTTATTCTTGAGTGCCCAACTCTGGTTGCGTTCGCATTCAAAGGATAGTATGTTTTTAGAATTACTGTAACAAGACAAAAGCCGGTCAAGCGAAATACGGGTTTGTGCACCGAGGATGCTCTCATTTTAACTTTGACTTTAACCTCTGGGGATTGATCTTCATTTGTCGGAACGCAGCACCATCTTAACATTATGTTAATTGACAATCAAATGGTTTTTTAAATCTAGGTAGTAGCTTTATTATACCGGGCATCAGAATGTTAAACTAACTTTTTCTATTCACTTTTTCCTATTCGTGCCATGTAACCACTTGCAAAATATGACTGTATCTTTTAATGTCATTGACAAAATTATGAAATGTGGGAAACATTTAAACCGTCGATTAGTGTAATTAGTTCACTCTAAATCTCTACCCGAAAAGGGCCTTGCTTGAAAGACAAACGAACGGACAAAAAAGTGATCTTACGTACTTAATTAAAACCTTTTGGCCTCCGAGGGATTTTTCGGATAAAACGGATCCACAAGGTTTTTTTGATATATAGTAGGAATTGTAAGGCTAAACTAATAAAACTAAAAACAGCTATACCACCGTATTTCTGAAAGATTTTAAATAGATACGCATTCCCGACTTCGTAAGGGGTATCAAACTTTATTTGTTTAGTAATGACGTCGATGGCGGGCTACGCGCTGGCGCCGGCGCCGTTCAGCCCGAGCGCGTTCCTGCTGTGCGCCGCGGGCACCGGCCTCGTCTCCGCCGCCGCCAACTCCGTCAACCAGTACCACGAGGTGCCGTTCGACGCGCAGATGTCCAGGACCAAGAACAGGGTGCTCGTCAAGGGGCTGTTGGAGTGAGCACGAAATTGCCATACGATAAATAAATAAATCATCACCATCATTAAGCCTTAGCAAGTCCACTGCTGGACCTGAACCTGCTTCATATTGCGCCATAATACTTGATACACATAGGTACACATTATTAGACAAAGAAATGTAATTCCATAAAAGCGGGGTCTTTTTTTGATCGTACCTAAGTACAGTCGCAGACTTATCTTTGTAAACTTTGTGGAACTTTTAACTGTTTCCTTCAATAAAAAATCAAACTAACTCGCAGGCAGTCATGCGAATTTCCAGGAACTTGCTCCAAGTATAGTTTACGTCGGTCAGAGGCGTTTATTTTTTTAACTATTGTGAATAAGGGAATAAAAAACACCCAATGTTTGAAATGAATTCCGTTTCCTGATTGGTCGATTTTAATGTCTTGCTGTATTCTGAGTAGTTGATAGCAAATACTAATGTTTCTTTAAAGAGTTGTGATTGGTGGATCTGACTACCGCTGATCTACTACCTATGTTTATGAACAAATTATTTGCGCTTCTCGGCGCAAAGTCGCAACCTATCGTGTGGCAGGCAAGTTGCTAATATTCATCTTTTACAGACACTAGACTCGAAATCCTTTAAGCCTTTCCTCTTCATCCACTGTGACTTTACTCTGTCCTGTATCATTATTGTGGTCTATGATCCTACCAACTGCGCCAGTTAGGCTAGTCACTACGTTAATTTGGACTGTATTCTCTCCCATGCGATTACTTTGCGGGTTTGTGATCCCATATTCAATCTAGAAGTCCTAATACTTCATGGCGACCTTGCCAGAGGGCTGCTCCAGGCAGCCCATAGCCTAGCCACAGCCTAGGCCAGCCGAACGACCCACCGCAGCGCTTGAACCTAAATCTTCATGGCAGCCATCAGCATCAACTAGCTCCACTGCACCAGCCAGAACGACAAGATGACCGACAAGATCCAGAAGCTATGGTTTCTATGGACGTTCTATGTTCCACAGTATGTTTTTTTTTTGTGAATAACCGATAAAGTACGTCAAAAATCTGATATGATTCCGTTGAAGTAGCAACCATTGAAGTGCCGAAGATGATTCTGAGATCCTTGAGGAATCTACGGAACTCCTCAAATATTGAGAAATCTGAAAAATATTTTTCAATTACGTTATTAATTTGAAAAATAAAATACCTGCCGCTAACCGTGAACTATTAAGAGCTAGAAATAGCAGAATTACACCAGGAAGTGGGGATTGAGGAGATAACGCGTTTAAAATTTCAGTTCACCATGTCAACGTAGTTAATCTGGTTGCCTAGTTACTAACATATAACAATGCATGCGATATGTCAAAGGAACGTCGTGCTCTAGCTAGCTCTTATGGTGACAGTTTGCTATACAATATTGAGCCTTAGCTGGGTCGGAAATTAAATTCCTTGACCCTTGACCAAGTGCATACTGATTACAGTCGATGACTTTATTAAAAACGTATTTTACTTAATACTATATGCATAAAACGGCTTTAATCCGATTCCCATAAGACTCACTTTTAAAAACAATGTGAAAATATACGAGGTTGAGAAAGTAATTTGTCGTTATGACGATTCCAAGAACGATGTACAGGTAGGTAAATATTTGTCTATCGCTTATTTAAGCGACATACAACAACAACAACATACAACAACAACAACAATAACAACAGCAACATGCGTGTAGCAACATTTGTTGCCTATGTATTTATGCATGCCACTTAATGATACCATTGTAATTATTATTTTTAACATTGCCAAAAACAAAACTCGAGGAAATACCCTGAAAAGATTAAGCTTCAACTTATGCCATTTTAAATAATACCTAATATACAGAATGATCAAAAATAAGCGCGGTTTCAAATAGAAAATTGTGATGTGGTGAAAGTCCAGTAAAACGTATTATTATTCCGTATTATTTGGCTAACTCTGTAGCCAATAGAATTAACTCATCATATCAGCCGAAAGACGTCCACTGCTGGACATAGGCCTCCCCCAAAGAGTGCCACAATGACCGATTCTGCGCCATCCGCATCCAGCGGACTCCCGCGACCTTTACCAGGAAGAATTAACTCCCAAAAATATAAATAACGAGACGGAGTAAAAAAAAACTAAGCAAAGCAACCAGCACGACAAGAACACCCTACCTCTAGTATAAACTAAAATAAAGTGGCTACTAAAGTGCATGATAGACAAATCATCGTTTGTTTATTCTGTTATCGATACACTGCAGTCCACCCGTCTCTCATCTCATTATTTTTTTCGACATGCCTATGAGAGCTAGTGATGCCACTTGTTCGGATTCCATGTACAACATTATGCTAAACCCGGCTAACGCGTGACTGCAGTCCACTAGGGGTTTATTGGAGTAAATGGATTGAATTGGAATAGTTTCGTTTGCCTCATGCGTTGAGACAACCTACTGATCGATTGTGTAACGCTTTGTAGAGAGACATCGAAGAAATGTATAATTTTTTCACCTAGAAAGCATATATTATCGACTTCTTGAATTGTAGTTCCTGCCTCCATTACATTTAACTTAATAGGATTACTTTTAAGGTTCCTGAACTGGATGAATGAATTATCTAAATTTTCTCTAAGATTTATTGTTTCAAGCAAATTTACCACTTTTTTAAGAGTTGTACATATATAATGCATACAATATAAACTTACTTATACTTACATAAATACATACAATTAAATGTACCCGAACAAAGATATCATGAGGATCATCAATGTTTAATGGTTAATAAGAGATGCTTACGCAACTTGCATTTAAAGGTGAACTTGCTCAATCAAGGAATTATATTGACGTGGTACAGTATCGACGAAGTTCTTCCATGTATCGTGGTTATCTTCTAGGATACTCGATGATGTATCGTCCATTTATAATTTATGATTGTAGGTAGTTATAAGTTGCTATGCAGTTAATAGCTTTTCGGTGAAGGAAAACATCGCAAGGAAACCGGTCTAATCCCATCAAGGTATTGTTTTCCCTCTGGGTTGTCAGGTCAGATGGCAGTCACTTTCGTAAAACTAGTGCCTATGCCAAATCTTGGGATTAGGTGTCAAAGCAACTTAAGGGGATGCCTTGATTTGAGTCGTACACGCCCCCTAGACAGAGACACGCTGATGCCTTCCGTCCACGAGAAAAAGAAATGTAACACTCTTCGGGAATCGCTGTTTTGGACAAATTTCGATAAATACCCAACTTAGTGAAGGCTTATTAAAATTTCATAAGGACCCGGGTTAAATACTATCCTATATTTTAAACCAGTCTATTGACTATCTTCGTGCAAAATTGCATCCGTATCGGTTGAGCCGTTTAAGCGTGATTGAGCAACAAATATTAACAACAAAAAACATCTAAACATTCAAACATCTAAACATCCAATCATCTAAACTTTCTCGTAATTCTTTGAGATATCCGAATGGGATTTTCGTCACTAGGCATATTGTTTTGCCTTCTTTCTTTTGGAGTAATAATAATTTTAGAGTATACACCCGTATTGGACCTTAGAATATAATAAATGGTACATACCTCTCCCCCCACTTGGGTACCCGGTTGGTTTTCGTCACGCGTTATGACTTATGAGCTGCGGACTGGGGAAATTCGTCGTTGCGTCAGGTGCGGGCTTGCGAAGGGCAGGCATAATATTTAGTAATGTAATGTCTTTACCCTTTTCATTGTTTTGTAAGGTATTACGGGGTTTGTAGTAACTTTACGTTAAGCCTAACAAACACTAACATCGCGATCCAACTCTTAAACAAATGCCGCGTGTGTTCAACGAGCCTAAGCATTCCAAACATTTACTTATATGATAACTCGTGTTAGCAAAGATTTTTTGATGGCTTTATAACAGTGGTTCTTAAACTTTAGTTAGGCATGGACAGTACACATACTTCCTGCTGATAACGTTCTTGCTGGAGGCGGGCGCGGGCGGGCTGGCCTACTACTACGAGGTGGCGGTGGAGTGGGAGCTGAAGGGCGAGCTCAACAACACCTTCCTCTCCAACTACGCGCTGGACACCGTCGTCACCGGCGCGGTGGACCGCATGCAGACTGATGATGGAAGTTTTTCTATGTATTTAAGTATTTATATCTATTATATATATCGTCGTCTAGTACCCATAACACAAGCCTTACTGAGCTTACTATGGGACTAGGTCGATTTGTGTAAGATTGTCCCCTAATATTTATTATTTATTTACACATAATAATTAGATCTGGACTATAATTGTCCTTATAGGTTTACCTATCAAGCCAATTTTAACTTTATCCCTACAGTATAAGGTCTAATATCAAATTGCTACGCGCTAAAGCGAGAGAGCTCGCGCGCCGTCGCGTGCTAGCCGTGCTGGTCGATATGTACAAAGGTGTACCTTTGTCAAAGGTGTATCTTGTCTGAGATATAGTATGTACCTACGTGCTCGTTTGCCTTCTCGTTTTTTTTGTTCTAGTATCTCGTTCAATGACTATACTCAGTACGCCGCGCCAGGGGACGTTTGCTTAGCTTTGCTTTCCATGATGCTCCTCGTAGTATCACGGTATTTTTTTTTCTAATAGTAAATGCCGCATCTTCGTTTGCACGCTGCTAAGGTTATTTGCCATAACGAAGTGCGCATTTTTTTGCGAAAATTGCGAAATGTAGGATCCAAATTGACGCCCTGACTTGTAGAGGTCCTGTTACTAAAACCAAAGAAAATTAAATAAAAAAAAAATAACAGTTTCAATAGGTCGGCAGTGCCGTGCTTTTTAAGGTACTTAATTACAGGCTAATGGCAAAAAGGGTTATATTTTAGAAATTTTGCTTGCAGCAAGTAATCAAAACCGAAATGGTCACACAAGCAAACCAACGTTAAGTTTGTATGTATGAGACTTTAAGTAGCCCAGCTTAGGCGCCACTAGGCAACTTTTCACGGAAATGCCCGATTACCTTGCATAAGAATTCAAAAGTGGAATTAAATTACTTGGGAACTCTACATATTTTATGTTTTTTTTTTCTCTTAATGCACTGATTTGAAATAGATCAACTCAGACGGAGCCGTGGGATAAAATATAGTATATCTAAGTCCATCCGAAGGTCTATATACTGGCGAAAGAATATTTGAAATCTGAAGGGTAGTTCCGAAGATTCCCCTACGTACAGTTGAGTTGTATATGTGCACGGACAAAGTGATCAAAAATGAGTGACCAGGAGGAAATTAGCTCAAATTTCACTGAACCTTTGGGAACGCACATATATCTATGAACACGACTGTCCAACTCACTTGTACTCAATAGTTGTCTTTATAATATTAGGTAAGAAATATGGAAAGGGATTTTTTTTAAATTAGGTATTGTGTTTATTTCTTAATGAGACCTACACGTTCGCCTGATTTTATTTTTCGGACCAGGGTATGCCGACCTAAATCAGTTCCGGTGAATAAGACGCGTCTAATCAGCGGGGTCCCAGTTCAACCATGTTCGGCCTATATGCAATAGTGTAGTTTTCCCCAGAAAGCTCTTGTGCTCATAGGTCAGCAATACCAGAATGCTGACTAACGGTCTGCCTCAAGTATCCGTGTTGGCGCCCATCCTGTTCAACCTGTATATTCATGACCTCCCTGATTACTGCTGCCAGGAAATTTATCTACGCCGACGATATTTGTCTCGTAGTGGCTGGGCTATTGGATGAAACATCGGACGCCTGCCTAATAAAACTGTCTCACTTTTTATCTCTGGCAGACGGTGACTCGCCAACTGCTAGATGGGCCCCTATTAATAGCGACATTAAATATGGCTTAAGGGCAACACCGGTCAGAGAGCTGGGGGGTAGAGAGGTGATTCAGAGAAAAAAAAAACTAGTATATTAGATAATAATAATTACATACTTATTTAATAAATGTTAACAATTTAACTTGTAAAACGTACCTGTACTTTTACCAATAAAATTATCTGAATAAAGCAAGCTCGGTAAACGTTGTTTTCTTTTTTAAACTAATATAAATATTTAATATTACAGGCTGTTTTTCTAACCCGGATACTAATTTGACAGGTAACATAACTAGTATGGATAATATTGATATTTTATCAAAGAATGTATGGGATGCGTGGAAATCGTTTCATTTTAGGTAATTTAAAGTTTAATACTTGGTGTAGGTACTGATAGATAATAAAACAAACTTAGTAATTTCTATTTAGACGTGTATTATTTAGCAAAAAACATGTCTTAAAATTTATTTAAAAGGACATTTCGTTAATGTGGAGGATATTTCTAGCATTTTATTTAAGATTTTCGCAAAGGTAAATAATGTCAAATAAAGATCTGCACTATTCGAAATATTCGTTTTATTCGAATAATGAATGTTGCCGAATTCGAATAATGCTTGTTTGGTATAACTTTTTTTTGTGAAAGCATTTTTAAAATCGTATGAGAACTACTCAGGTGATTACCTACCCCCTACTGCAAGCTTAAAAATCTACACCCTCATAAAGCTACAATTTCACAGACTTCCCCTCTTTATAATATTAGTACGGATACTATAGATAGGTAACCAACAGTGAAAAGATACATATTTCTTGATAATTCTATTGAAATTGACTGGCGCGGCCAGGGCGCTGCGGTCAGTAGTAAACTTGTCATAAGCTGTCAAATTTACTATTGTCCGCCACCGCAGGCCGCGCTAGTGTGTATCGCGACTTTTTAGTTGTCTCAAATAACTTATGGCGTTTTCGGAAGAAATATACACTTCCAACTTATTATTATAAAATATTAAAAGGCGGCAATGCAAAAATTATTCTGTTTTTACTAATAATGTTGCTATCACTAAAAATAAAATGAATATCAGTATTTAATTCTCGTGGTACCTATTTATAATGATTTTAATATGTTTGTGAATAGTTTAAATGGATAATAGTAAGAATGTATTTGATCTTACACAAAATAAGTAATTAAAATGACTGACTGAACTATCCATGACGTCACGTGTTTATCGAACAGAGGTGGCGTGATCGAAAACCAAGAACCAGGTATAAAAGGGGTCGACCTGGCAATTCTAGACCATTATTGCCACTGCTGTTCCATGGTGAACATCTCCTGGGAAGTTCAGTCAGTTAAGTAACCCTTTGTATTAATGTATAATTATTAATTATGTGCTTGTGATATTGGTATATATTTCAACTGCATTATGTACTTAAACTATTATTGATGCTTCGATTATTAGTCGCATTATAAGTGGATTCATTGGCTTTTGGATACTTTAATGATATATAAATGAATACTTACTTATGGATTAAATGTTTTTACTGGTATATTGTCCAATAAAAGAGTTGTTATATTAATATTGATTTTTATTACAAATATAGTATATTTCCCTTGTCTATTCAACACATTAGTAACGAACTGTCTAAAGAGCGTACACGAATAATAGATTACTGGGGTAAGTAAGTGAATACTACAGTATTTTAGCTTTTTATTCTCAATCCTTAGTCACGTGGTAATAAATAATACAATTAGTATGTTGATACGTAATTACTAAATTCGGCTTTTATTTACATTTCTGTCATCAGAAGTGGGATTCGACCGACAAAACTCCACATACTTATGTTTTTATAATTTCAGGTCAACCATTATGGATAGCGACATACTGGCGGGTTTCCTGACTGCCATTCGGGATGCCGTCCAGTCAAACCAGCGGAACGATGACGTGGCGCTGCCAATCTTCAATCCAGAAAAAGACGACAACGGCGCAGAGGGGTGGTGCAACAGTATCCAGAAGCTACGCGAGGATCTCCGATGGAGTAGTCTTCAAACTGCTGCCAAGGCCGGTAAGGCCCTCCGGGGCTCTGCTCTACGTTGGTACGAGTCTTGGGAACCTGAGTTAGGACGCACATGGGAAAACTTCCGCACCGATATAATTGACCTTTACCCAGAAAAAAGAAATTTAACCGAAAAGTTAACTAAAGCTATTCATTTCACCTCTGACCGCTTAGAATCATATGCTGAATATGCCAGGGAAAAACTTAGGCTTTTGCTTAAAACAAAAATAGCCTTTACTACTCAACAACAAATTGAACTTATATGTGGTGGGATCCTGGAGGCAGACATTAGAATGGCTGCATTAAATAGCCCGGCGAAATCTACGTCGGAACTTATAGCCTTGCTTTCCACGTACACCAAGATTTCTAGAAAGCGGCCATTAGATTCATATGCGAAGCATTGCAACCAAGGTCCCAGTAATGCAAAACGTTTCAAGCCCCATAGTCATGTAGGAAAAAGTTGTTACAAATGCGGCAAGATAGGACACGTCATGAGTCAATGCCAGAACAGTACATCACCTCAGAACACAGAACTGAGAAAACAACAGAGTCAACCCATACATACTAAAAAGGTATTTGATAATCGACCGGTGTGTAGTTTTTGCAAGAAACCCGGTCATGACGCAAAAAGGTGTTATTTTCGACAGCGTCAAGAGCAGGATTCCTTGGCAAAAGTAACTAATAATGCTTCTAATAAGGCATGACTAAATTTGACTCCTGTATTTATCAATGATCACGAAATCCAAGCTCTTATCGACACCGGTGCTACTTGTAGTATAATTAAGGAATCTATTGCCCGACGTCTTAATTGTCATTTAGCACCATGTTTCGTTAAAATTACGGGAGTCGGAAACGGGTATTTAAATACTATTGCAAAGATATCTGTTCCAGTTAGATTTGAGGAAATTACCATAGAGTTAGATTTGCATGTTGTAAAGGACTATAACTTTCACTTAGATTGTATAATTGGTTCAAATGCTGTACAGTTCCCAGATGTAGCAATAATTTCAAATTGCGAAAAAAATACGATAGTTCGTATACCTACCGCTCAGCCCGTTCTACATAATATTAATGTAGACAACCCTAGTTTGACTCAACTAGTAAGTCACTTAGACAGTGAGTTGCAAAACAAGATTACTGATATTTTTAGTAAATATCCAACTGTAATATCTTGCGACAACATAGGGACCGTTCAAACGGGAGAATTGACAATTCGATTAAAAAAAGATGAAATTGTTAACTATCGTCCCTACAGACTTGCTCCAATTGAAAAAGAAAAATGTAAACAAATCATACAAGACTTGTTAGACAAGAACATCATTCGCGAGAGTAAATCCCCATTTGCAAGTCCGGTACTCTTAGTTAAGAAGAAGGACGGTACAGATAGGATGTGCGTGGATTATCGAGCCCTCAATAAAAACATAGATAGAGAAAGATACCCCCTACCCCTTATTGATGACCAAATAGATAGACTGGGTAAAGCTAAATATTTTATTTCAATAGATATGAAAAACGGATTTTACCAGATACCTGTTTCGACAGATTCTATAAAGTACACAGCGTTTATAACACCCGATGGTCATTACGAATTCCTCAAGATGCCTTTTGGAATTTGTAATGGACCATCGGTATTTCAAAGAGCTATTACAAAGGCAATAGAACACTTAGATTTTGCACAAGTGTATGTAGACGATTTGCTTATCCCCTTTTCAACAATTTCCGAGGGGCTAGAATATCTAGAATTAACATTAATGGCACTGAGTAAGGCAGGATTTACTATTAACATTGACAAATGCAAATTTTTCGTAACCAGTATTGAATATCTAGGAAGACGAATATCTGAAGGTTGTGTAGAACCCAGCGAAAACAAGGTTTCGGCATTAGTCAACTCTCCAGTTCCATCAAATGTCAAAGAAGTCCGTCAGTTCATGGGGCTTGCCGGCTATTTTAGGAAGTTCATTCCCGGATTCGCGTCTCGCACTGCATGTATCACTAAATTAACCAAAAAGAACCAACCATGGGAATGGGGCCCTGCTCAAGAAGAGGCACGTACCTTTGTAATAGAACATTTAACTACTCAACCTCTACTAACCATATTTGACCCATCACTTCCCACTGAATTACATACCGACGCTAGTGCTATAGGGTACGGTGCTATCCTTTTACAAAAAGTGGGAGGTGATAATAGAGTAGTAGCTTATTTTAGTAAACGCACCTCCCCAGCTGAATCAAGATATCATTCTTACGATCTAGAAACTCTTGCGATATATAATGCATTAAAACATTTTCGCGTCTATCTTTTAGGAATTAACTTTAAAATAATTACCGATTGCAATGCTATTAAAATGACGAACAATAAAAAGGATATATCTCCACGCGTTGCTAGATGGTGGACATATATGCAAGATTTTACGTTCGAAATTATATATCGCAAGGGCAAGTACATCAGTCACGTGGATTATTTGAGCAGAAATCCCGAGCGACCTGTTCAATCAATGTCCAATCAAACAGAAACCATGAACATTTTAACTAACGAAAAATCATGGCTTGAAATTGCACAAACAAGGTGCACTGAGACTCAGACATTGATTGAAAAGGTGCAATCAGGTGAGCTTGATGAAAATCAATACATATTACGAAACAATTTACTATACTATAAAATGAATCGTCATTCACAACCAAAAGTATTTGTCCCAAAGGGAAGTAGATTTAATATTTTACGACTGTACCATGATGAAAATTGCCATGTAGGGTACGAAAAAACCTTAGCAAAGATTTTAGAGTCTTTCTGGTTTCCTGGCATGACAAAATTTGTTAAAAAGTACATTTCACATTGTTTGGTTTGTACCGAACACAAATCTCATGCAGGACCTAAACAGGGGTTATTATTTCCAATACATAAGCAACCTTTACCTTTTTATACTGTCCATTTAGATTGCACTGGCCCTTTTCCCAGTTCTAGTGAAAATTTTAAATATGTTTTATTAATAATCGACGGTTTTACTAAATTTTGTATTTTGAAACCTTTAAAATCATTGACAGGCCAGGAATTGTTACAAGTAGTGAGGGATACATTAACATTATTTGGCACTCCCACAAACATTATTACAGATCGTGGCACAAATTTCAGCTCAAATCAGATCCAATCATTGTTTAATGAATGGCAAGTTAAACACCATATGATAGCCACAGGTACACCCAGGGGTAACGGACAAGTCGAGCGGTATGTTACAACCATTACAAATATGTTAAGTACGTCTTGTCGAAATTCATCAGAATGGCCGAACAACTTGTGGAAAGTCCAACAATCACTTAACACCACTATACAAAAATCGACTGGATTTTCCCCACTGCGTTTACTTGTTGGTCGTGATTGTAACATACCCCCAATTCAGGCACGGTTAGATGACTTACCTAGTTGTTCCGATATTGTAGACGTTCGTTCCGATAGAGAAGAAGCATATCGTAGGTTGTGCGAGATAGGAAATAAAATTAAAAATCGCTTTGATGCCTTGCGAAGGAATAACGTGTCATATAAGGTTGGAGATATTGTATACGTCAATCAAGGTCATAGAAGAAATGATAGACTAAAACCAAAATATAAGGGTCCATATGAAATTGTTAGAACTTTAGATAATGATAGATTTTATTTAAAGGGCAGAGGAAATCTGAGAGAAATAATTATTGCCAAAGATAAACTCCGCCTCTGGCCCGGCGAGTGGGTTGATGAGAATATTTCTAATGAAGTAGAGTAGCTAGATTGCTATTTCTTAATTACTGGTCATATTGTTGATTTCTTTTTAAATATTTATATAATTGTTTCAACTTGACATGTCTCGCAAGAAGGAGCTGTCTTGTAGAAGTATCGGCTTGGTAGACTCGATTAGAAGGAGCTATCTCGTCGTTTCTAATTGGAAGTATTGATTTGACATGTCTCGATGAAAGGAGCTGTCATGTCGGTGTTGGCTTGGTAGACTCGATGAGAAGGAGCTATCTCGCCGTTTATGTTGATTAAGAGATGATTTGATGGAGTGAAGAAAACATCTAATGACATTTAAAACTGTCACTTGACGAAGAAACATATGTATATACTGTACAGTATCAACTAAGCTTATTCTGATTAACGGTTCAATAGGAAATTGATTCTAGATGTGTATGATCATACAATATAAATAAATAACACACCATAGCGAAGTGTACTTCGGGAGCGAAGTACAAGTCAGTATGGCCGTGTTAGATTACTATGTAATATAGCCCATAAGCTTACCAGTAATTTAAGTTAAAACACGAATTAACTTTCTTTATTGATTAGTTTGTCTTTTTTCTGCGTCACCAGACTATTAGATACTGATTTGACACTTCAATGAAAATATATCGGGCAAGTTTATAATCGTTGACTTACTAATAATGTTGCTATCACTAAAAATAAAATGAATATCAGTATTTAATTCTCGTGGTACCTATTTATAATGATTTTAATATGTTTGTGAATAGTTTAAATGGATAATAGTAAGAATGTATTTGATCTTACACAAAATAAGTAATTAAAATGACTGACTGAACTATCCATGACGTCACGTGTTTATCGAACAGAGGTGGCGTGATCGAAAACCAAGAACCAGGTATAAAAGGGGTCGACCTGGCAATTCTAGACCATTATTGCCACTGCTGTTCCATGGTGAACATCTCCTGGGAAGTTCAGTCAGTTAAGTAACCCTTTGTATTAATGTATAATTATTAATTATGTGCTTGTGATATTGGTATATATTTCAACTGCATTATGTACTTAAACTATTATTGATGCTTCGATTACATAATTACTTCCGGGTGGAAAGTTTGTCGGATTCTTGACCAAATCATCTTAGAATCATCAACAAAAAAAAAAACGCTATTATAAATTAATGTTTTTCATAACCGTATTTTGCCTGGAGTAAAGGAGGAGATCTGGCCGAAGGGTGTAGTTTTCCGGCGATTTCGAGGCCGGCTATTTGACACCAGAACTTGAACTACAATTAAAGAACATAACGACCTAAAAACTTGAGATAAAGATTGACCTCGCTGGCGGCAGCGCGAAACGCTTCATACTGTGTGTCTATACAAGTGTGACGTCACATTTGTATATTTGTACTAATCTTAAGTTCTACGCGGATGAAGTCGCGGGCAACAGCTAGTGATTTGATATGTGTATTGATATTATGATTTATGACTTTAGTATAGTTCCTGTTCAACGTGCGACGTAGGCGTTCAATAAAAAGACATAATATGTATATCGCGGCAATGCCCAAAGCCCAATAACAGATATTTACAAAATGTATATGGGACCATCCTGAAAAAATGAGCATTATGCTGAGGCGGGACCATTTCGCAGCAAATAAATAGTTTAAGTACCTAATTAATATTATATGTGTGTATGTGATATTTTCATTTCATTTTCATTTCATTTCATATATGACGACTTTTTCAATTAACCTATATACGTGTCTTGTTGTTGAGCAAACGACTCTCCCCTTTATTCAATCTTCAATTTTTCACATCTATAATTGGCTGTTACACTAGGTCATCATGGCCCTAGCTTCTTTCCCGATTGTATCCTAAAGCTTAAAGAAGGCAGAGGTCCGCTTTGGCATCTTTGACGGTGACGCTAGGTAAAACAAGAAGATTATCAATACTTTAAAGCTAACCGGAACCCTATATGCTCTGCCACACAATATAACACATTCAATTATGCGCTAAACATGCACATAGATTATATGTGCCAGCATGCCCCATGCGAGCATTGCCCATGTATCATGATGGTATATGCTGGTATTGCATTGACGAGGTGGGTTGAGTTAGTTACTGCACTTAATGACCAGTCGACAAACCTCTTCCGCTGCTTAGATATTTTTGAACTTTGAGAACGTACATTTAAAGTTCTGAACTATCCGGTAAATACATCCGTTCAGCGAAATATAAATATTGATGATGGTTGGTTGCAACCCGACAGATTTTAACGTAAAGGGTAGAAAAAATCGAACAAGGTCAATGTTGAAAAAAAAAACAGTATCCGAAAAAAATACAATGGAAGGCCCTATAATCAAACGTCGCAAACATAAATAAAATGCGAGGTACAAATTAGACACTGGTAATGAACTTTAAATGAATCGGATTTGTAAAAATGAGTGAAAATGTTGTTTCTTAATTGTTTATTTAGCTTTGGTTTTGTTGACGAGTAAACGCCTCCCAAGCTAAGCGCGCGTGGCGAGTGTTTTTCTTTTAATAATTAGCATTTTTAAGCAGCATTATTGTATTGATATATGTAGCAAAGCGAATGTAAATGTACTGCAGCGGGTCACTTACCCGTTCTATTAATACCCAGCTCGAGCGAACGTGTTATTTATTATCTCCGATAATTTCTCACGATGTGCATGCTAAGGGCTTCCGCGGAAATATGTAAACAGCGTCGTACGTTAAAGAAAGTTTTAATAACAGGGATGTCAGTTTGTCTGTTTATATAGTGCATGTTGTGGGTATTTTTGTACTGTGATTCATGATTATCATGATTATTATTGCAAGTCATCCTCCTTATAATGACTACTGATATTGATAACAACCACAACACTTAAAAGAACCAGTTACCAGGTGGACACTAAATTTCTTATGTCATTTGATGACATCATCAAATGATAATCACGTTACGGTCACGAATCAATGCAGATATTCAAGGTGAGGTGGCATTTGACCTCTTGAATAAACATTGAAAGTCTGTCTTTCAGCTTGCAGCTATAAAGCAGTCGTTTTTAATCACAGTTTAAACATACCTACTTGGACATTACATATTATTTTGGAGTAATGATAAAATCACAGCACATAAACCACTTAAATAAGAGTGGATCTGATAAAAGATAATGTCCATGAATTGTATACTTATAAATTATAATCAATCACATATTATACAAGGAACTCAACTTGGTTGTGAATATTATATTTCTAAAAGCATGACTTAGTACCTACGTGAGCACGGAAGTATTCCGTTAATGAGTTGCTTGCGTTTTAAAGTAATAGCGGGGTATTTCTGAATAATAATAGGAACTGCTGCACTAATTGCTGTGTTGCCAATTTTTTGGCGCTCGACATCCGTATTTCTAACGATAGCGTTCACTGGCGTCAGAGCTAGTCTTTTGGACTGTCAAATATTGAAGTTGGTAATCTTTTTGTACAACTGGGTCCAAAATAAGCATGATCTTCGTGTGATAATTGAAAAAAATGAAATATTGTCTTCGGTTTCCGCGAATTAAAGAAAACGACTGTTTGACCACGACTATAATAGTGCTCAAAACGTCGAGATGTCTTTAATACACATTTTATACGTGATAAAATCCGTTCAAATCGTTTGATTGATGATAAAAGTTTTTTTTTTTGTTTTTTTGTTTTGTAGGTATTCGCAATTATTTACTATTAACTATTACCTATCTTAGGTTTATTTCCTATTTCTCTAGAGGAAGCCATAAGCCATTATATGCTATTCCATGGACATCAACATTTGTTTGGCAAAAGAAAAGTTTACGAATTATATTCAAGTTAAGAAGTATGGAGACAGTAAGAGACATTTTTAGAAATAATATAATTTTGACTCTGACATGTATAAATTTGTTTATTCATTTAAGATAGAAGCGACATTTTCATTAAAATAATGCAGTCTGTATAAGTATAGTGAGAATTATACTTCTAGAACTGGTCTTATCGACCCATCGGTCTAACAAAGCCCTTTGTTTAAACGTATCTCACTAAGAACACAAATGGGCATTTTCAGTAATTCGTGTACCCAATTAGCGCGAGTTGTTAAATAAAAATTAACTCGGTGTCAGTTTTTTGACGAAAATTAAGCATACAAATGATGTGAAAATTAACTTTTCTCACATTTAATTACCGTGTATATGCATATAATTTATAAATTAAACAGAAAAAGTGAATATTTTTACAAACAATGCTAGTGTCGTCACAAAACTGACACTGAGTTAATTTTTATTTAACAACTCACGCTAATTGGGTACACTAATTATTGAAAATGCCCAATTATACCACTTCCTAAAGCACTATTTCCACCAAACGGCCCGCAACGGATCGGAACGGAAAGAATTTTACAGTCTTTAAACGATACTGAATCATATATGCACTGTTTTTAAGTCCACATTCCCAAGCTGCGCAGAACAGCTTGACCGCGGGCGTCTTCCGCGACATGTGATCGTAACCGAAAGTATGCTGCGACACGCGATCGGCTCCGTTCGCTTGCGATCGACCCCGTTTGCTTGTCGCCGTGTGCGATCGGAACCTTTCGGCTGTCGATGCCGTCGCGGGCGAGCCCATTATCAATCATACCTCATTCTCTGTTTAATTATTTATGTTAATAATGACACAGGTTCAACATCGCTAACAGAAAATAAATTCCCAATGCAAATAAAAATGCAATAGCCAATAATACTACGTCAACTTCAACCATTTTCAAAAATTGCAACACGTCAACGTGGTAAGAACGAAACTATTTGACTGGGTGCGGATACATTCGCAAGCGACCGTACGGTGCCGATAGTGTGTGCGTCGACATCCTGTCGGCCGCGAACGGCTGTTACCGCCCGATCTTATGCGTCGACATGCTGCTGCCGGACACGATCGGTTGTCGCCGCATCCGTTCGTGTTCTTTCGATCGATCCGATCCGATGCAGGCCGTTTGGTGGAAATAGTGATTTAATAACAGCCCATAAGGACTTAGAGAATGCTCAAGATATGATGCAGATTGAGTTCGATCTTTTGTGCAAATGGGCACACGACCTAGGTTTATCGTTAAACTACTCTAAAACGAAACTAATGCACATACACTCGCCATATAAAAAAGTAAACGCTACGCCTAAGATTGTGGCCCACGAACACAAGTGTCTGCATATATCTAATGCGCTATGTAACTGTACTCAGCTTGAAATTGTAAAGGAACATACTTACCTCGGACTAAAAATTGACGACAAGTTTAACTGGGGACCACATGTAGACCAAGTATGTAAAAAACTTAGGTCTATATTGTCAAAACTATGTATTATTAAACATAAAGTCCCTTACAACACACTTAGACTTCTATACATGTCCCTGGCTGATTCTGTCATAGGTTATGGTATAGAAAGCTATGGAAGAACCTATAAAACCTATTTAAATAATATATACAACCTCCAGATACGTCTACTGAAAACAATTGTACCAGTTAAAGTTAAATATAAATATAGGAAAAATTACGAAAATCTATTTAATCATTGTAAGGTGTTAAATGTATTCGACAAGGTGGAACTAGCAATCATAACACAGTACAATAATAATATAACCAATTTAAAGAAAAAAACAAGACCGATTAAGCAGTTTAAATCGTCTACATTTTAATCTCTTCCAGTGTGTTACGCCAATTAGCCATATAAATGGATTACTAATATTCGTAACACACTGGAATTGATTAAAATGTAGACGATTTAAACGGCTTAATCAGGAACAAGAAAGAACGCGCATACAGAAAAAGTCAAGATAAAATTATCCATATGTGTGTATGCATTGAGTATCCTAAAACGAAACACTAGCATGGAATGTGCATTGGCTGCATACCACGCACAAGCGCTAGCTTGGCTTCGGTATGGGCTGCTGATGTGGGGTCATGTCACCGATGCTCTCCAACTCTTTATTACGCAAAAGAAATGCATCCGGATTCTCGCAAACATACGTCGACCAAATAGCTGCAAGCCGCAGTTCAAGCGTCTTGAGCTTCTAACGCTCCCAGCACTATACATATCGGAAGTTGCTATCTTTGTCAGGAAAAACCTTCATCTGTATAAGTTTTGCCAAAATGTCCGTCGAAAACATAATTTACAACTCCCTGAACCAAAGATAGAAATGTTTTAAAAATGGACCCTACTACCGTTCAATAAAAATATATAACCACTTCCCAGCAATAATTAAAAATGCAGAATCTGAAACATCCTTTATACACAAACTCGCTCACGCTTATGCCCAGTGAGAGGGAGAGAAGATCATGAACCTACGGCGCCTTAACCGGCACAATTATTTTATTATATCTCATATTATGTAGTCATTGGAGGAGGCGCTCCAGAACGATTATTATTTATTAAGAGCCTGTCCCACTCCCAGAACGACCAAAAAAAAAATTTCACGAAAGAGATGGTCTTCTCTTTTCTACAATATATACGCTACTGAGGCGGCGGCTACATTGTTTCTGGCTGTATTGTTCGAAGTTCACAGCGAAACTGGGCAGACGGTCTGCTTGAATACTGCGTTGCGACAAAATATTTTTTATTCAAGTTAATGACCCCAGTCTCAGATAATCTTCCAAGTATATGCTAAAAAATACGCTTTTAAGCTATTCCTTTCTTGTTATTGATACTTACTTTTACTTGGAAAGATAATCATAATAAATAAAACATTTGTTCTAATCACAACATGTACAAGAAAAAATGCCATTTAGACTTAATTTTGTATGATTTTTTTAAACATTGTCTAAAAAAACACTTATTTCGCATCTCTATTGACGTGAAAGATCTAACATATACGAAATCTACAAATTTGGGTTTGTCTATGACGTCTCTAAAAACTGGCAGAGGGTTTTATACTAATATTATAAATGGGAAAGTGTGTGTTTTTGTTTGTCCGTCTTTCACGGCAAAACGGAGCAACGAATTGACGTGATTTTTCAAGTGGAGATAGTTGAAGGGATGGAGAGTGACATAGGCTACTTTTTCTCTCTTTCTAACCCCCCACTTCCCTAAAATGGGGGGTGAAAGTTTGTATGGAGCTACGATATAAACGAGTTCCACGCGGACGGAGTCGCGGGCAGAAGCAAGTGATAAATAGTTCAAAAAGGGGTTTATACAAGACTTTCCCGAAGTAAGTTGGGTTTGTGCGCAAAATATGTCCTATGACGATACAGAGAAGTTATTTATCGTTTTAAAATAATTTTATACTATCTTTTATAGGTACCGCCTAAGTTATAACTTCCTAATTATTTTTACTTGTTAGTCAATAAGAGTGATATAGTATTATATTTTGCATATGAATAACTTTTTCAATGATTAGTTCTTTTTTGCCTGAAACACAGGGTATCCTAGCTCAGGCACGTGTTATTTGCCTCTAATGGTAAGCTCCTAGTCTATAGTAAAACTGATGTACATTATGTCTTATCAATAAATTATTTGTATTTGTATTTGTTTGTACACGTCGTCACTAGCTAGCAGCACTGTAGGAACTCTAGGAGTGAAATTCGGCACTCTTTCTTTTTATTTATGAGCAAGTCCACGAATCTGTGGACAGCGGTGCGTTTCTTGCGTCCCATTTATTCCGCCATTTATCGTCGCAACCAACCAAATATTCACAATTCACAACCAATTTGCAAATGATCGAGGTAAACAAGCATTAATAAGATTTAGAAGCTAGAACAACATAACGGCAACGTCGCTAGAAAAAGTCTCCAACACCTATAAGCACCATATTGTTTAGGCGTATAAGGTACAGAATCGAACGGCCATACGTTACGTACATACATACATAATATATCTATCAACATAACAAATACATACCTCGCTCGTCTTTTCGGTAGATAAGCTTCAAGGGACACTGTTGTTCACTACGAGTATATACTTCTTGAGTGCACAAGTTATAATTTATCCACTACTAATACTTAGTTAAAATAGTTTTTACATGACAGCTGAGACACGTTTATACGTACCATTGACGTCGCGACACTGAGGCAAGGTCATACAATTGACTGAGTTTTAGTGTGACACTTTTGGAGGGCTTATAACCTACCTCTTTTTTATATTACGTCATTGCCGAATACCGGCCGAAAGCATAAGATGAACGGGGAAACCAAGGATGTGCACTCGTTTTTACCCAAGTTGTCGATTCTTACCACGAAACCTAAACACCAATGAGATAAGGACACATAGGGGCCAAATATTCCCAGTTTTGTATCCGCACAGTGCCGAAAGTGCGAAACTGGGAATCTATTGTCTCATCTGTTTGCAGTGCGGACTACTGAACAAGACAATCCAGTAGTGCGCAGTGTGGACGCAGGGGAAACGCACGCAGGCTTGATGACTTCTAGCCTCCCTAACAAGCCGGTTTCCAGAGGATAGTTCCATAGAATACATTCATACGTTCCGTTAGGTTATACAGAAGCCTGAAGAGGTTATACTCTGCTTCTCTGCTCTCTGCTTAGCGTTCGTGGATTACGAGAAAGCAAATATATAACAAACAATAATTTTGCTTGAATCTAAGTAGGAGAGGGTAGCGTGCAAAATGGTCAACCAACCAACCAAGTACAAAAGGCGCGTGGTTAGCAACAAGCGAAATGCAACAAACTAGTAGAGGCCGGTTAAACCGAACTACTCTTGTGATCACTGTTTAACTCTCGGATGCATATAGTTAACTAGCAATTACGTTTTTTTAGGGTTCCGTAGTCGACTAGGAACCCTTATAGTTTCGCTTTGTCTGTCCGTCCGTCCGCGGATAATCTCAGTAACCGTTAGCACTAGAAAGCTGAAATTAGGTACTAATATCAATCAATCACGCCGACAAAGTGGTAAAATAAATAGTGTTTATTTTATTTTATTAGGGTACCTCTCCTATACGTAACGTGGGGAGTGTTTTTTTTTTCATTTCAACCCTAACGTGTGATATATTGTTGGATAGGTATTTCAAAATGAATAGGGGTTTGCTAAAATCATTTTTTGATAATGGTAATATTTTCGGAGATAATCGCTCCAGAAGTAAAAAAAATGTGTCCTCCCCCCTCTAACTTTTGAACCATAAGTTGTAAAATATGAAAATATCTCAAAAGTAGAACTTTATAAAAACTTTCAAGGAAAATTATTTTGAACTTGATAGGTTGAATAGTTTTTGAAAAAAATTACAAAAACTACGGAACCCTACACTGAGCGTGGCCAGACACGCTCCTGGCCGGTTTTTATTTATAGCTATATACTGTTTATGCCACTTAACTATGGATAGAAATTTACACATGAGGTATGGATATATCTATTCGTGTGTACAGGGTACTTAAATACACAATGTATGTTATCGGAAAAGCCTTAAAAAGATGTATTTACTTGTGATAGTCGGACTATTTTGTTATATACTTATTACCCGACTGCCGAAGGAGAGAAGGGTTATTTTATCAGTGCTTATTGATTGTTTAATGTGTTGTTTTAGTAATACTAACAATTACACGGTTCAACTCACGTATTCTAGTCACTACGGGCGACATGTTTCGAACACTTCGGGAGTTCTTCTTCAGGATGAGACTCGCCGCACGCGGTGCCGGCGCCGCGCAGCGCCTGGGGCGGGCTCAACGTCTCCTACGAGCTGCAACAGGACCCCACTAAACCAGGGTAACCCAATTTTATTGCCGTCTGCTCTGCTCTGCTCACGCGAATATTCACTTTTTATGTAGCAAATAGGGCCATTTAACTGTCTTGGGATTCGGTCTCAATAATATTAAGAGTCTGTGCTTTCCATACCGCTTTGCTCGCTAATTGTGTTTGAATTGATTAAAAGAACATTACGAAAAACAGAAATGCTAATTTGTCTTATACCCACAATGTTATAAAGGCGAAATCTATGACCGTACCAACGTACAAAACAGATGCGTTTAATGTAGGCACTATCAACTATTATTATTATATACTATATTAGACCTGCTGCTGTGCCAACTGACCCTAGGCGTGTATATTGTTTGATATATATTTTAAGTTTATTGTTATAAGATTATTTTGTCAAAAATATAATTGGGCAAATAAGGAACAAGTTCAATATTAAGAATATGCATAGTTGTAAACTCGTTATTCTCATGAATGATATAAAACAATTAAACTAAATCGATATGCGTTTTTATAATCTTACTAATTAACACAAAAGTTATGGTCAGAAAACCAGTTTTTTGGTCTAAAATTGATCAACTTTGATGCCAAATTTCTCGAAAACAATGAACTTTGAAGTAAATATGGGAAACTATATTGCTTAAAGCCGTTGTTGCTAATATAATAAGCTACAAAAAACATTAGATTTTTTGTAAGATGTTTTTCTCTTGTCGTGGTGCAATAAAGAGTATTTATTATTATTATTAGAAAACTAAGGGATTCAGATCGAAGGTCATTGGCGTATGGGAGCCCCTTAAGTTCTTCCATTGGTCCATGTAACATGTACTAATTATACTTATGAAATGATGACTATATTATATTAAAGTAGTTCGTGTTAAGTATTCATTTAACACAATTTGCAAATTAACTACATATAAGTAATAACGTTATACGAGTACTTATCACAATATTGTTTCGGATAACGAAAGTGGTGAATTACAATTCTGAAGAATTGCGTAAAAATCAAATGTAATTTTGTTTTCATATCTCAAAATGTTGTCATGTCAGCAACGCACATATACCGCCTACCCTCATTTACTGGTATATTGTTAGTAATCAAACCAATGGCGCGGTCACGCTACCCACCGCTAATAGGGGAAAAAAACTGTTTTCGAGGCAAATATATAATTTATGGATATAAATACTTAAATACATAGAAAACGTCCAAGACTCAGAAACAAATATGAAACCCTTCAAATTATTTGAGTTGGCCGAATTGCATCAAAGTATGCATTATTCCATTCAAGAAGCAACTCTACCGTCCCCCAACAGTTGTTTTCTCGTTTATTGATATTCATAAACTATACCTTCGCTTAATTAGTTAATTGAATTCATTATTAAATATAATTACTATAATATACCTACCTATGACCTGGTAAAGGTCGCGGGAGTCCGCAGGATGCGGGTGACGCAGGACCGATCACGTTGGCACTCTTTGGGGGAGGCCTATATCCAGAAAAACCGTTACTCTGTATTCACGGTTTTCTAAGACGAATAAAACGATATTTTTACGGGTATTTCTTCTAGTAATTTCCAATTATAGATAGCATGTATCTTTGAGACCCAGAATAGAGCGCGGTGCGGCCTACCCTCCGTGTACGGATTAAGCGCACCTACTCCTTGGCTTCATACAATTTACGTAGGCACTAATCTTTCCCTATTATCAACGCAATTATGTACGCAGTCGCGAACGATGAATAAACTTTGTTTTTGTTTTTACGTATTATTGATGGGAGGCTCGCCCCCAAATAAGAAAAATTCATAATTATTACCGGCGTTCCTAGTACATTGTTTACTTATTGCAAATTGCAATTCTTCTCTTAATTATACTAAAGCCTCCATTCCTTTCTCCTTGGCATATCAAGCTTACAATAACAATACTAGCTTATATAGGCTTCCTAAACTTAATATCTAGTCTTACGACCTACAGCTTGGGCTGATAATAAGAATGGACGCCACTGGAAATTCTTGGCCGGCTCACAGAGCCACTAGTATGTAACATCTAGGTGACGCTGAGTGCTGTAAGCTCAGCTCGATTGGTTGGCGACGTAAAAAAGACCGCGGGTAATTTTTGGATGAGACTAGCACGGGACCGGGATAAGTGGCGTACTCGAAGAGAGGCTTATGCTCAGCAGTGGGCGATTACAGGCTGCAAATGATTATTGGTGATGATGATAATAAACCTACTTACTTATATTTGTCTATTTGGTGGCGTGTAAGCAGAAGCAAATGGGCAAAATTCGTGAAAGCAAATATTGGACATACAATTCACCTTTAATTTTCATTCGATAGGACCGCTGCGCTACCGTTTAAGCACAAAATGCGAGCGACAAGATCACCAGAGGCGTAAGCAGAAGCAATAAAAGCCACAAGTCCAACATCATGCACTTGACGAATGCCGATTCCACCGTACCGAATAGGCAGCGCAGCCTGAACCCACTGTGAATCATTCAGGCTTACATTTAAAATAACCTCAAAAAAAATAAGATGGTTTGATGTAAAACGACGTGTTCAATTGTGGAAGTGTTCTAACTAAACGTAATTAATCATGCGTTAGCTCCGGCACTGCAGGCACCGTAGCCGCAGCCTACTTACTACTCGACCGTACTGTACCCTAAGCCCTTATACGCACTAAGCGGCTAGCCGCGTGCGGCTTGCCGTGCGGTTGGACAAAACATATGAAACCGCAAACGCAAAACTGCCGCTTAGTACGTACAAGGGCTCACGCCCCATACGCACTTGCGGTGCGGTTGCGGCCAACCGCTTAGTGCGTAGAGGTTTTGCGGTTACAGTTTCATATGTTTTGTCTAACCGCATGGCAAGCCTTACGCGGCTAGCCGCTTAGGGCGTGCAAGGGCTAAGACGCCCTTGTGACGTCACAGTAGGTAGAAAAAGTTTTCATACAGATTGCGGTGTTTAAGTTATCTAGTGTATACCTATATCTGTGGTGTAAGCGCTAGTCTATGTCGCAGTCACCGCGACGCAGCTCGCGGCTCGTCGTGTGATACTCCGCCACTGCCATTATGTCCGAATTGTTTCGTTGTTTCCGTAGATTTCATGTTTATATTTATCCCTGGCTAACAGCAATTAGTATAATAGGTAGTTTACTTAGATAGGGCTGGAATGCATTCGCGAGGATGAAACACGTAATCAGAATATTTTAAAATAATGCATTAAAACAACTTATGCCTACTAATTTTAAATTGGTCATGCTCATGCTGTTTTTAAACTATTTTCAACACATCTGCTCGTAAAGTATACCTCTTATTATGTCGCTTTTAGGCTCTTAATCCTGCTGGGTATTAAGCACGCGTGTTTTATAACATTACGACACTCGTGTGTTATGGTTATATCCCGATTGGGTATATAATCTCTCACATACCCCAATACATCCCCTCCCTGTGAAGCCATGTCCCATGCACCAAACGCGGATCAAGTTGCAAGAGCCTGAACTAAGATTCCCTGTGTTTCAGACAACAAAAGATTCAATGTAACTATTTTAAACCATGAACTTGCGAACTATAATTACTTATAGATATTCATTAAGATCGTGTCGCGATGACATCCGTTGACATAATTCAAATAATCAGTCGCCAAAATTAGTCGCCGCTGAAACTCCTACGACAAAGAACAAATAATATTTCACACCTTCTAGGAGGCTACAATTAAACAGGGATTATCGGGTAGGAAAAGTTCTAAATAGCAGGCGTGAAAATAATAATAATTGCCTCGTGTCGCAGAACCGCTCGAGTTATTTTATCTTTGTTTTTTGTTATAAAAGTGTTTCATACCCCCGTACCTGTTACTTGTACACTTATTATGTACAGACTGTTTGTTTCTTAAAAATAATCCCTCGCTTTAGATAATTTTTGTTTTAAAGGGCCTCTGCGCTGTCTGTTGGCTTTGACCCCACGCATGCCTTTCAAAGGTCCGGGACCCCATGACCCCGATGTATGGAAAGTTTTTTTTTTTTTTCAGCGGGCATGTTAGGCGTGGGCTCGCGCTACGGCAGCCGAGCGGCGCTTCATCACTTCTCCGTAGACTGCTCACATGCGCACCGTGGGCTGTTCTCCGGGATTCTAGTCATCGTGGTCACCATCATATCCCTCATTATGTTCTTCGTCCTTACCAATACTTTCATTCGTTCTTTTAAGGTAAAAAAATATGAAATATTGTCTATGGTTCAGTTTTTAGCCCCGTCGTCGATGTCAATATGTCAATAATGCTTTCAAAACATGGCGCCAAGAGGCAAAATGTAAGTTTACTATGTAAATATTATTATTTTCTAAGACTAAGATACGTGAGTTTAGTTTTTCAGCACATTATCTAACATAAATATTATACATATGTGTAAAACATAGGCATAACCACGAATGTTTTGATTTTGTTGTTACTGGTTCTCGTTTTTATTGGATTGATAATTTGCAGTGTTCGCAGTACGGCTGCACAAATTAATAGATTGGTGGACTATATGTCCACCAACAAACTATCATTGATAACGTGAGTATGCGAGAGAAGGACACGTAGGTAATAATCTAATGATAATAAACAGGGTGTTTGGTCCACCGTTTGCCAAATTAAAACGGCAAGTGGGTCATTAGCTATCTTCTCCGGCCTCCAAAAAAATGTTGTGCCCACGGGTATTTTTTTAATTAATTTAGATGTATTCTAAGGGTTACGCGGTTTAACTTGAATTAAAAAAAAGGAAGTGGTAAGTAGTGCCTATTTTTTTTATTGTTATGTGTAATTTTGTACGGCTCTATCAAAGTCAAAATTATTTGCAAGTAACGTCTACTTATTTTTTATTAACTTTCAAAAAAATATCAAGATGCACGAATTTCGTCTAGGGTAACTTTGATTTGTTCTTAAAAATTCTTTAAAAAAGTTCTCTAGTCTTTCCTCTTTCTAATAATGTGCAATTATACCGACAACCTTGAATGAACTTTATTAATTTGCCAATTTTGTGTAAGGGACGCACAAGGCTCGTAATCGGCATGTGATAAAAAACATGTAACCCTAAATACGAGTAGTATGTACGCAAGACTTGCAGATTAAAGACTACCAGACAAACGCACTTGTAGCATCTGAGGGGCAAACGCGAAACGAAAACGAACTTCGTTTGCTATCTCCCTCTCTGTCTCAGATGCGACAGAGAGGAAGATACACATCGTTTCGCGGTAGGCCGTCTGGGTTTGTATCCGAATTTCCTCTTAATTTATCATAATTAGAAAGAGAACATAATCAGTGAGGTAAATAAAATTATTTAATTATACGCGATTAAGTCCCGTCTAGTATCAATAATGTGTGAGAATCTTGAAAGTTTAAATCAATAATATGATCATTTTTAGGTTTTTTTTAATTTCAAATCAAAATTACCCAAGATGAAATTCTGGCATATTGAAAAGTGTTTGAGGGTGAATAAAAAAAAAAAATACAACCTTACACAATTAAATCAGAAAAAAATAGGCTCTACTTGAAATGCGTAAGATCATCTTTTACAAACTAATGAAAAAAAATACAAATAAGAAATCCGTGGGCACAAAGTTTTTGAAGCGAAAACTTCATTAGCGGCGCTGAGCACTTTTTGGGATGGGGAAAAATTGATAAATACGCGACAGAGTTTTGTGACGTCAGATGTGAAGGAGGTCACTTTTTGCTGCTAGCCGATTTGACTTCATTCTAAACTGAAAGCTATTCGTAAGAGTATAAAGCCGTTAAACACTTTTTGCAATAGCATATTCTGCAAATAAATTTGTCATAATACCAACGCGTCCTTCACCGTTTTGCTATTGAGAAAATTCGAATAGTTCGAATTTGGGCGTTATTTCTAAAGAGATAAAGCTTAGAAATATATTTACGAACGGCAAAAACAAATTGATATTTCGGTCGCCACCGTGCACCGCCATCTGCTGTTATTGCAAATTCGAATATTTCGAATTTAAACGTTATTCCTAAAGAGATAAAGCTTTGAAAAATATTTGGCAATGGCAAAAACAAATTGGTATTGTGTTTGCCGCCGCCCGTCGGCGCGCCGGACCCCGGCACCGTTGCGCCGCGGCGGCGCGTTGGGCCCGTCGCACCCAACGCGCCCGCGGGCCGTCCGCCTAAATAATTGATAATTGTTTATAAATTTACGTCAAATTCATTTTTAGGGTGACACCGTAAGATGTCACGTGACCTGATCGAAAAATTGTTACAATGTTATTGAGTTTTCACTTCTGCCGGCACTCCCGGAGTGCAACCCGGTCTTTTTTTTTTTAGAGATTAGAAAAGATAGCAAATGACCGAACCTACCTGCCGTTTTAATTTGGCAAACGATGGACCCTGTATATTAATATCAAATCAAAAACGAATTAATAACGATATCATATCTTGCTATATGATAAACTTAAAATAAATAGTGGTAATTGTACCATAAGCCCCGAAGTTGCCTTTTGCATTTACCATGAAGCTGCTTGTGGTGTTGGCCGCTCTCGTAGCATGTTAGTATTATTAGTATTTTATTTAAGAGGCCTTACGCCTACATAAGCAGAAGCGGAAGCGTATTTTGTAAAATGCTTCGTTTTTTTAATTCAAGATTACGACGTAACTATTAGTATTTATTCAATCACTGATAACGTACTTAAATATTCATTTCTTAACCTCTTAAACATCTCTTAAATAAAAATTTCGGCGCGCGGCTGCAGTGCGGCGTGATTTATACGTCTTTTAAAGAAATATAAATTTACGGCAACGTAGGTCCTATAGTTATGATTATTTTTTTATTGGTTAACATAAAGTTATAATTTGCTATAGTATTATTTGTATGCCAACATATAAGTACAATTTGCGGTAAAAAAATATAATGTAATCCTGTTTTCCACAAAAAAATAAAAAAAAGCTCGGAAGGTTTTTTATCAATTTTTTTATTGAGTTTCAATCATGTCAGCCCCTCGTAAAAGATTTGGTGATGTGAATTATAATCATTCATGTACCAAATGATTCTTGTTTACTGCAAAATTAAGAAGCGAAACGACACTTCTCATGGCAAAATTTGAAAAAGACTCCCAAGAAAACTCATTTATTTTAGGTTTAGAAAGAGAAAATTAAAATTTAAATTGTGTTATCCCCTAGTTTAAGAAAAGATTATTTGAGCACGTTATACGTTTATGAATAAATACTAATAGTCACGTCGTAATCTTGAATGAAAAAGGAAGCATTTTGCAAAATATATATAATTTGAAATTGCTCTCTTTTCATTTTATTTAATTCAGTAACAAGTTACATTGTGTTTGAATGTCGTAATACTACAATATTAAAGTAAAATCATAGTAAAACAAAATTTGTAACATAAAAATAAATACACAGTTCAATTCAATTATATTACAATAGGTTATTACATCACATGAATAAATGATCTTAATTAAAAAGTAAAACAATAATATTAAAATTAAGTCTTAGTTCTAGTTCAAAAAATCATTAATGTCATAACAGCAATTGTCTAGTAAATACGTTTTTAACCTATTCTTAAACATTGTGGAGCTTCTAATTATTTTAAACTCAGTAGGCATCCTGTTGTCGCAGTGCCACTATCGGATTTATTTTCTTTGTTCTGGAGGATTCTCGCAGCTCCATCTGTAACCGGACCGCAGATAGCAGCCGCAGGCGACGTGTGGCGGCGACACGACTAGTTTTTATGTATTTCTATTACGGCGACGTGTCGCTAGGAAAGGTATTTGTATTTCATAGAAATACATAGAAACCATTCGTGTCACCGCAACACGTCGTCTGCTGCTTGACCAATCTCACAAGTATAAAAACAAGGAATATGAACATTTATTGAATATCTGTAACTTATTTACCTTGCAGCTTTTACTCCTCTTAGTTCAGCGGACGTAAAGTCACAAATATTTGCGAAGTACGTATTAAATTTAGTCATCATGAACACATCAATTTTAGGCAGATTATCCGACTGTGCCTTGACAAAACCGCCTTCAGTCATTGTGGCGAGTCTTTTTTCACAAGGAGTCACAGCTTTCAGTTAATAATTACCAAAAAACACTGATTATTTATCATAAACAGCGGCAAAACAATGCGAATAACTTTCAATAATCATACTAACGACGCACGGTGCACGGTGACGTCACGTTTCGCTCCGCCAAAAGCGGAACCACTAACATGCCCATATATAGCACATTAATAACTATATTAATAGTGATGGTCAGGGACATAGACGATCCACGTGATATACACTGCGAACATATATATATACAACGGTATATAGTGCCAAACACCATTGCCATTGGTGTAAATGGGTAGATATGCGGAATGATCGCATGTATAGGGTATGGTTCGTATAAGTGGTATGAGTGTTGCGGTATTATCATTATCGTATAGGTACTAAATACGTATCTCGTGGCAACTGTAAGTACCTATTTGTCGTCTAAAAGCATCCAAAGTAGATACAATAAATTATGCTCTACAAGCAGAATCGTGTAATTTTTGCACAACGTCATATATCATAGCCTTAACACATTCAGGGCCAATGACGACACATATGCGTCAGACCGCCGTAGTCGCTTTCCGCTACATACGAGGAAACCCACGGGATCAGCTCAAGCCAGTGGATACCTCAGTGAGGTAAATAAATGAGTTAATTATACGCGATTAAGTCCCGTTTAGTAAAAATAATGTGTGAGAATCGTGAAAGATTAAATCAATATGTCAAATACGCAACGCGGTGCAGTCCGCAGGTACTTGACCTATTCACCGCCCCGCAACGCGGTGCAGTCCGCAGCTGAATTTACATATTTACCGAAAAACGCCCTTAGCGCTCTGACGCGAACTAGTGCTGGCGCGTACCCTAACGTGAACGGGCAATGCATTATTAACTGGTAATGGTTTTAAAATTAATTCATGATAGGTACTTTTTTTTAAATATTTAAGTATTTTATGAAGGTAAGGTACAGTCAGGGGTATTAATATATGTACCTATGTACAGTCGACTACATAAGAGATGGATACGGCCAAAGTAACAAAAATATGTACACACGACTTTATTGCCTTCACATTAAGGTCGTGTATACATGTTTTTGTAACGTTGATCGTATCGATCTCTTTGTAGTCGACTGTTCAGTACATAAATACTCGTATCTGTTTAGGACTATTGGCAATGCCATAAAGACGAGTAGATATCTAAAATTCTAGATAGCAACAATAAATCCAGCACCATTAATCAAAGTATTCGAATTTCGTGAGTGTATTTACAAAGCGAAACTTGTGTGAAAATAATGTATCAGTAGCCCCAAGAGGATAAGCCAAAAGGGTTGATTTAGGTTTCTATCAATGCGTGACAAACCAATATTTTTACTGACTTTTCAGAAGCCAGTTAACTTATAATTTTTTCGATGTCTGAAATTTTTCGGATTTTGTCGTTGGGTAACTATATTTAATTGATAATATATCCGTTACACTTAAAAAATAAGCTGTTATAAATTATTTCCAAAATTGAAATTTTTTCCATACAAGTTGTCAGTTCATTGCCTGGACTATACTCCAAAAGTAAGAAGACCATAAACCGAAGGCGACAGTAGTCTTCAACATTTTGTCTCGCTAGCTCAATATACTGTGCTCTTTCTTACCAGCGCACGGGAAACTTACGAACAACTGTATGCACTACCGGGTGTTTAGTTGCAATAAAATTGTCACACGCTTCACTCGTAAATGTACCTAACGACTACTACACCGGGATTAGAACCGAAAATTGACCCAGATTCTACTATGTAATTAGGGGTCCGGGGTAAAAACGGGACCCTATTACTAAGGCTCCGCTGTCCGTCCGTCCGTCCTTCACCAGGCTGTATCTCATGAACCGTGTTAGTTAGACAGTTGAAATTTTCACAGATGATGTATTTCTGTTGCCGCTATAGAATAGAATAGAAATCATTTGTTTCGAGTACGACAGCACGACTCATAGATGAAATCATGACTCGAACAAAAATTAGGGCTTTGAAGCTCAATATCTCGCAAACGAATCACTTATTTGAAAAATGGATTTAGGAAACCCATAATAGTTTTTAACGAGCTATCCAACGATACCCCACACTATGAGTCTAACAAGAAAAAAAAAATGAATCCCCGCTTTAGGTGTAGGGGAAGAATTTTTTCACATCCCCAGTACTAGCCCTTTAGCAGGTGTCGTTGGATCTCTTAATCTTTAGGTTATTATTTGTAAAAAAGCAGTTGGGTTTTTCGATTTCACTTGTTACAAATACATATAACAAGTGGCAACTAGTCTACCAATAAGCTTAATCCGTCCGTTATAGTTTTTTCATCACACTTGCTGGAAAACGGCTTCATAATGCTCAGACATATAGAGCTGTAATAGCGTGTGTTACGCCCACGGGCGTAATGGTTTTTTTCTTAAATTGCATCTGTCACTCATGCGGCAGTTACAAAGCAAAGAGGTTTTATATCAAATACAATGTCTGATACCGTATTTATAAATAAATTTAAACTTAAAAAACTACTTAAACATGTTTAACTGAATTATTTACAGATTTAATATGTAGTTATTTAGTATCTATGTAAAAAAAAATTAAGTGTTTTCAAATCGTGGCTGTATACCGAAGGGTCTTTGCCATACGCGCCTCACGTCAAATTCAACAAAATGGACACTGACATGTTGCAGTTTTTATTACGATTTGTATTCATTTCATCTAAAATGTATTTGTTTCCTCGCAAATGTGATGAAAAACATTGTGTATAACACGGGCGTAAGAATATTGCAAACTCGAGTCATCAAAAGCCTGATATGATTCTGATAGAATCATGTTCGCAATATTCCGCTTACGCCCCTCGTTAAACAATGTACTACTGTAAAGCATCCCTTACGACAAAAAAAAACGAGGTCGGAGTCGGAACTCGGATCGTATAGCGGCTGCGGCCGCCCCCAAATTCAATAGCAATAGGGCCCATCGTTCTAGCAAAAAAGGGCTTTAAACAAATGTAACATACATACAGGGAGGATGTTTTATGAGTATCCAAATCGAAGTTGTTGATAATGTTAATCCTTATATAAAATACTAGCTGTATTGCCCGCGGCTTCGCCCGCGTGGTTATAGAAAAATGTAACATATTGAATTTTCCCGTGGGAATTCGATGTTTTCCCGCTGGAAAAAGTAGCCTATGTCACTCTCCAGCTTCTAAACTATCTCCATACAAAAAATCACATCAATACGACGCTCCATTGCGACGTAAAAGAAGGACAAACATACAAACAAACACACACACTTTCGCATTTATAATATTAGTAAGGAAGGAAGTAAGGATAATATACGTGTTTTTGCTTTAAGTATCCCTCTTGGTACTAAAATATTGAGTTAGGGCACCTCAAAGTTGGGGGGGGTTAGTAGGCGATTAGTGGGTAACTCATTCTGATCGGGCGGCCAGCCTGATGTAAATGTGAACTAACTCCCTACAACACATTTTGTGTCTAGTTTGTTTACATTCGACTCGGTGACCACACTACAATCATTATTATTTTTGAAAAAAAAAAAAAAATTTTCTACACATTTTCTCGTAATGTACCTCTTAATCATAATCCTGGGTATTAAACGCGCGTGTTTTATAACAATACGACACTAGTGTGTTGGTTATATCCCGATTAAGTCACGTTGGCACCTTGCAGCAAGATGTATGTATCAACACGCGGTGCATTCTTAAATTTACCGGGTTCTACAGAATGTATAGGTTTTTATTTAATTCTCGGCAAATGAATTCCTACTCGACTAAACAAATTAAATCCTTTTTGTTAATTATTTGAGTATTTCTTTTTGATATAGAAACGTTTAATTTACCTAGTAAAACTATTCACTTTTGATAATATTTTACATGGATTAATAAAGATAACATTTTAAAACAAAAATATTGATTTTATTTTGTATTGGCTGTTTACCGTTTAGAGATTTCATCTAAGTCTTAGTCTGGCTTAAGAGGGGGCGTATCGCCAGGGAAAAATCAGAAATCACCCGCGCGCCCCGTACCTGCCGCGCTGATGCGTCTATTGCTGCCCCGCTCCTTCTCGCATAGTATATGCCCCGACAGTCAGATGAAAGTATGAAACATGATGAATACCTATAGATAATTATAATAAGTGGAAAGAAAGACAAAATCTGTAAGTACCTATATTTGAAGATATAATTTTCGCTAGTAGCTAAGTCAGTTTCGAGAGCTATAACTGAAATATGACCTTCCGTTTTTTTACTAAATCACGTAAGGGTTGTAATTTAGCATAATAATGTCTCGTAAAAGGCTAAAGCAAAAAAACAGCTATAATCGAATTTAAACTTTTGTGAGACATATCTAAAATACTACTAATAAATCCACGGTTAAAAAATTAACGTAAATGTCACGGCAGGCGACATGTTTCGAACTCTTCGGGAGTTCTTCTTCAAAACAAACATCGAAAACACTAATCCTGAAGAAGAAGTTCGAAACATGTCGCCTGTCGCGTCATTTAATACGTGAATTTATTAGTAGCATTAAAAAAAAACTGTAATTTATTATGAAAACTTCGATCATGTTTATGAAAGCCAGATTTTCAGGCCACTGTGTGGCGGCCAAATTTTTCAATTCTGACCCCGTGTCATGGTCGGCCTTATCACGCGATAAGTGACAGGATAGAGCGTCCGTCACTGGCTGACACCGTTTGATAGAACGAGACGATGCCCCTATCTTGTCACTTATCGAGTGATAAGGCCGACCATGATACGGGGTCTGATCTCGGATTCGTACTTGGAGACAATGACACATGCGCGCGCACTGCGCAAACTTCACGAAAAAAAACAGTTGCGCGCCATTATAGGTTATTTCACAAATAAATATTTGTAAGTAAACATTTCTAATGCATGTTTGGTTATTATCAAAAATGTTGACTCGTGGTGACTAGAAAAGTGATAAATAGAATGGACGCCACTGGAAATTCTCGGCGATGTACAATATGCGAGTAAAAACCTGTTGCCATCATTAAGTAAAGAAAAAAGCTATAAAATGTTCATCTTATGAAAATATTTTTTTCCTAGCAAAACGTGTTGAAAAACGTCGTCGTATGAAGTGAGCTTTGATAATTACATCCTATCGGCTCTCTTTCAACAATTGCACCTCTGATGTAATTTTCAACATACCTCACTTGTATATAAATTTGGTTCCTAATAAAAAAAACACCCTGTATGTGCAGTTACATCCTTTAGTATACGTAGAATAAATAAATCAGGTGTGGTACATTCCATACAGGAGTAAACATGTTTTTACAACGAACACTTGTTTCGACATGTCGCGACTCGTTCGGTGCCAGGGCACGCAACTGCAATGCAAGTATTGTAGAACGAGGAAGATACAATGCGCGCTTCGAAATCGGAGTGAACTTGTTGCAAACTTCAATCTACTGGTATTCTAACAGTCTTCCTAAAGAAATAGCTGACGAGGTCAAATCCACGAAATTTGTTCGGAAGTTGATATCATATTTAATAGAAAACTGTTTTTATTCACTGAAAGACTTCTTGAATGTAAATAGATACCATAAATATGCTTAGCAAATGTTATCCTAGAAGATGTAATAATCTAGATACCTACAAAATGCCATACAACATACTCCGGCTATTATACTTGGCACTGGCAGACTCTGTAATTAGTTATGGTAGAACATGTAATACAATACATTAAACAGATTTATAATATACAAATAAAACTTCTGAAGGCTATTGTAACGCTAAAAGTCAAGCATCAACATAGACATAATTATAGTCAGCTATTTAAGTTAGGTGTCAAAGCGGACTCCGGGCTCCTTTAGGGGCATTACCGGGAATGACGCTAGGAGGATCATGACATCATGAGACTTTTAAGTGTATTTGATATGGTAATATTAGAAATAATCGAAAGCCTTTCAAATACTCGTTTGCACTCACGTATTTTCAAGGGTAAACTGTTATATTTTATGAGAATGGACTCCCGTTGGTTGGATTATCCAACGCAAGTTGTACCCACTAGATACAATTACGCGACATGTGGCCACACTGAACGTCATATGCACACTTTTTTGACGGGGGACACATGACTCGAACTCACAAAATCCAAAAATGGTTTTGAACAAGCTATCCAACGATACATTTTTAAAAACGGAATTCGTATAGACAACGTATATACCTCTTTTTATATTACATCATTGGTTGTTGCGTATTGATTGAACTAGATTCAATAGTTTCAATACGCAGGTTCAACTTGCGTTTTCAAGACTAGTTCAGTTCTCTATAACCAATGTTTTCTACAATCTTCTTCTCCTTAGCCTTTTCCCATATTATGTGGGGTCGGCTCTCCTTGTCTGTCTCTTCCATTGTAATATTATCTACAATGATAATGATGATATCTAAAGTTTTCTACAATGAATTAGATATTGTAGTTGTAACCGTAAGGGACGTCATTTTTCCATATTAAAAGTGACATTTAGAACTAACTTACGCGCGTGCAATGTGTTACGTGATCGACCTGCTGGACACCAGACCCTCTATTCTGTAACTAGTTTTAAGCTCACTTGAACGCTCATCCACAAATATAATATTATGTTGACGCCGCGATTCGTAGTAACTTTGAGTAGGTAGAGGTCTAGTTTCGTTAGGCCTGACGGGTGGGGTGAGACGCATGAGCGCGTAACGAATAACAGCCCAGCGGGCAGCGTGGTGAGGAGAGGGCGTTCATTTCATACATTGAATGTATTTCCTGCGAACTACAATCTAGGTGCCTTCAGAACAAGAGTGAATAGGCTATTACTGAACCGGTGAGCTTCGTCTTAGGATCTGTCGTCGCTTACCATCAGATGAGACTAGGGTCAATCACAGGACAACCTTTTATAAAAAAAAAATCTCACTCGACGGGCCGCCGGCTCGCCCGTCGGCGCGCCGACGGGCGGCGGCAAACACAATACCAATTTGTTTTTGCCGTTGGTAAATATTTTTCTAAGCTTTATCTCTTTAGGAATAAAGTCTAAATTCGAACTATTCGAATTTGCAAGAACAGCAGACGGCGATGGCGAGTTGGCGACCAAAATATCAATTTATTTTTGCTGTTGGGAAATATTTTTCTAAGCTTTATCTCTTTAGGAATAACGCCCAAATTCGAACTAGCCGAATTTTCTCAATAGCAAAACGATGAAGGACGCGTTGGTATTATTACAAATTGATTTGCAGAATATGCTATTGCAAAAAGTGTTTAACGGCTTTATACTCTTACGAATAGCGTTCAGTTTTGAATGAAGTCGAATCGGCTAGCAGCAAAAACTGACCTCCTTCGCATCTGTCGTCACAAAACTCTGTCGCGTATTTAACAATTTTTCCCCATCCCAAAAAGTGCTCAGCGCCGCTAAAGAAGTTTTCACTTCAAAAAAACGATAAAAAACCCATCTGTTTTTTTTTTAATATGCCTATGTCACTCCCACGACTATGAGGACTCCAACGACACCTGATATGTCAAAAACCATCGAGCCCTTTGGACTGTACCCCGTGAAATAGAATTTTCATGTTCTAGGTACATACCTTGCACTCGGGTAAAAGGAAAGCTTTTAAATAGTAAGACAGTAGGTACTCACCCTTCACTCTAAACTCGGCGTGCTCCATCTTTGATTAAGAACGACTGCCCAATGGATCTGTAACAATAAATTAAGGTCAACAATAGGGTATTTGACAACTTCTTCTTCTTCTCATTTAAGAGCTAAGCTCTTGTCGGTGTAGCTCAAAGCTGCCGGCAACAAATGAAATGTTGTTGACTCGACCCGCGTCACTGCCCCCGATACCTTCGATAATATTACATTTATCTATACTAATATTACAGACACTAGTAGGATTGTAGCTTTGTAAGTTTGTATGTATCGGGTGAACTCTGGAACCGCGTATCCGATTTCAAACATTTATTCACTGCGTGCCTTTCTTCCTGCGGGTGTCGTAAGAGGGAAAAGGAGCTAAAGGAACTGGATTAAAGTGTGTTGTGGGCGATAGGCTAGCTATAAATATCATGATAATTATCGTGATAATAACAGATGGACAATTATCGATTGATAATAACGAAAAAGTGAACTGTATTCGAAGTATTCGAACGTGTATTTCCGCACTTGCGTCTATCCGAACGCACGAAGTGTCAACGTGACCTGCCGCGCCGTGGGGATTCCCCTTACAAGAAGAATTCAGTTCGGATTATGCAAAGTTGAGCGAACTCGAGTGTCATTGGTTCTTATACTGGTGATAATTATCAAGAAGCGTAATTGAAGTGAAAACTTCTTTAGCGGCGCTGAGTACTTTTTGGGATGGGAAAAAATTGTTAAATACGCGACAGAGTTTTGACTTCAGATGTGAAGGAGGTCACTTTTTGCTGCTAGCCGATTCGACTTCATTCAAAACTGAACGCTATTCGTAAGAGTATAAAGCCGTTAAACACTTTTTGCAATAGCATATTCTGCAAATAAATTTGTAATAATACCAACGCGTCCTTCACCGTTTCGCTATTGAGAAAATTCGGCTAGTTCGAATTTGGGCGTTATTCCTAAAGAGATAAAGTTTAGAAAAATATTTGGCAATGGCAAAAACAAATTGGTATTGTGTTTGCCGCCGCCCGTCGGCGCGCCGTCGCACCCAACGCGCCCGCGGCCCGTCCGCCTAAATAATTGATAATTGTTTATAGATTTGCGTCAAATTCATTTTTAGGGTGACACCGTAAGATGTCACGTGACCTGATCGAAAAACTGCCTTTTTACCATAAGAGATCGTCTTTAAAGTTTCATTTCTGATAAAAGTATCGTTCAAAATTAATTGATGTTTAATAGCTATTGTTTTACAAACATTTACTCTGTTGTGCGATGCTCTGGCCACAAATTTAGATATACGATGCTTAGCTTCAAACCTCATCGTCCAGATTTGGCCAAATTTCAGCTCAATCGGATACCGGCAAGTGGCTGAAAAACGCTTTGCAAATTTTGAAGAACTACTTTCATACTTACACATTAACAGTGCAAAAAACAAAAGATTTTAAAAACAATATTTACCTTAGCGAATAACGAACGATCATATTCAATTTGCAATTGGTTATCTTGATGAATAGGGATGGTAAACAATGTACCTACCTGTAGGGACATTGTTTACGGCAACTGTTTTCAGCTATGCATTTACCTATACTTTCACTGCCAGGAACCCGCCTAGCGAGCGCCTAAGCCGCACTTTCCGCTACTTAGCGGAAAAATCACGCGACCGGCTACGAGCTAAGCGTAGCGATTCTTGGCAGCGAACGTGTTAATATTATAATCAGGAAAAGTCTGTAACATTGTTTTTTTTTTATTTATAAAAGACTGCGGCGCTACCACGAACTTCAAAAGTCGAAGTTCGGGTATTTCCATCTCTATCGCACTCCCTTACTCGAGTGACAGGGATGCATGTATTAGGAACTTCGACTTTCGAAGTTCGTGGTAGCGCCGCTGACCCTAGTCTCATTCTGATGGTAAGCGACGACAACCACTAACCACCACTAACCCTAACCATTTGGTTTGACTCAGTGATCCAAAAAGGGTCTTGGCCTCCTAAGCTGTTTCTCCATAATTATTTATAGCTTGTCTTTTCGTGTTTATAATAGTAGGTATAGATAACAGACTCGGGTTCATTATCAGATGAAATATAACATTGTTAACTTGCGATAGTTCCATGAAAGTCGATTATACGGAACTAGTAATCCCAGACCAGATCAGATACTGTACCAACGTTCAATTCGACGCCAGGGAATTTTCGTTCCTCAGCCTTCCGAACAAACACGCTCTTTGTTTTAATTATGGACCAAATATCCGCGTCAGATAAGGTGCTGGCGCACTTTGACCCCGAAGCCCAGCTCGTGCTGACAGTGGACGCCGGCCCGGCGGGGCTCGGGGGCGTCCTGGCGCTGCGCGCACCTGTATTTCATATTTTGTCAAATATAAAATACTTTATTACTGCTAAGTTTCATAAGTATTACTTTTACCACTCAAATTTTCAAGTGAATGGGTCAGCGAATCGGCAAATGGCCACTAGAGGCGCTGCAACTTTCAAAGTCAATGTGCAAAATGACAGTTAAAACAAAATTAACGTTAGTCAGCCCATACTTTGCTCGGCAACAACAGTTGCCACAATCAGTATAGGGGTGCGCGAAATTGGCAACTGTGGTTCCCACAAGTATAGGATTTACCAGAATACGCAGCCATGTACCGCCGCCGTAGGTTCCTCGCGCGACCAACCCGCTAAGACGCCGCCAATCCTAATTAACATAATTACTGGAATGTGACATTAAGTCGTCGGTAAGAGGTCTCGGCAAGCCGAGATGGTCAACAGCATGAGGTATAGCATCCACCCGCTCCTTACTCCCACAAATCAGATTAAAGCAATAACAATTCAGATCTCACCTGAGGCCATCAGTCGTCATCAAGGGTCGCGGGCACACTGCGCGCGCGCACTACCAAAAACGCAAAAAATGTAGTTTTTTCGTGTTCCGAGAGTTTCCTCGGAACTCGGAACTCGGCTCGGCAGTTTCGGTAGTCGTAGCTTTGTTTTAAGTATAATAAGTACCTAAGTTACTTTGTTTATAATGACGTTTGGTTTCGGTGAACTAGGAAAATTATGAAAATGTAATGATATAAAACAAATATTAAATAATCGATTATAACCGATTTTTTCGGTTTCGGTTATAATATAACCGATTTGCATTCCCTACCGCCAACGCTCGCTGTCGACAGTAGCGCCAGAGTTTCGAACATCGGCCGATTAACGGTCTATTACTTACGCTGTAATGACGTTTTCGTGGGGACAAATGCGGAGATCGCAGAATACGGGACGTTATGTGGATTCTAAGCTGAGCAAACATTGTGCATTGGAGTGTTATATTGTAACTGCAAAGCATTGAAACAATTAGCAAATAAACCTTGTTAGGTGACAAAACTGGCAAACGAATATAATTGCCTATTTACATGGCCTAATCACGCCTCTGAATAAATAAATATGTGTGTATATCAAAACGGTCAATAAAGGAAGATATGACGGGAAAGGTAGTGATAGATTTCACCCGTTTCGTGCGTACGTACCACGAAATTCGAATCTCGAGGTTCGTATCTCTGTCTCCGTCGCTAGAGTACCATAATACCATAAGTGCGATAGAGACGAAGATATACGAACTTCGAGATTAAATTTTCATCGTTATAGCACAGTGGCTATCGTGATTATACCTAGGTTGGTAAGGGCATTATTTTTGTCTGATGAGCACAAATATTTGTTTCTGAGTAATGCCTGATTTCTATGTATTGTTACTTCGATTGGCCCCTAATATGTATTTAGTAATTATTTAGTATATATAAGAAATGCTAAACATAAATACTTTCGACAAAAACGTGTGAAATTCGATTGACAAACGGTTTTGTAATTTTCAATATGCATTGGAAGACAATGGCGTGTCAAAATTTACATGTATTAGGAAAACAGCATACTTATTAATCTTACTTTTAATTTAAATATGATATTATAAATGTTTAAGTTTGGATGTTTAAATGTTTGTTGCAATATTAACGTCTGTCTGTAATCAAATCTTGCAAGTTAAATTTGACCCACTTCCCGGTGACGGATTGAGCTGAAATTTTGGGTATAAGTATAGTTTGGATGACAATTCAATATTATGGTACCATCGAGCTGATCTGATGATGGAGACAGAAGGTGGACATGGGAATTCAGTACTTAACCGACGTAACCCCGTTGAGTTTCGGCTCGTTAGAATCGTCTCAATGAGTAGTTGATGACGGTATACATTGCACGGAAACGCTTATTTCACAATCTGATACTATATCGACAAATAAGCAAATCTGCGCGACATTACAGACAGACAGACAGAAAACGAAATGTTAGTTTATGACCGATCCCTATGTGAATAACCTGGCACATACATAGTTCTCACCAGTGTTACAAAATTAAATAGGTTAGGTTAAAATAATTGCCATAGATAACTATTTTAATTTTAAATAATAATCCTTGTAATAATTTGTATGCTAATTAAAAATACTTGAAACAATACATCACAAAACGTTTTCCATGACATAATTCAACTATTTAATGAACCACCCGACAAGTAAAAATACACGTTTTAAAATTATTTGTAATGACCATTCCACGAACCGAATTGTCGACGAAATGAAAATACATGAAACGTTGACTTTGAAGTGAAATTCGACGAAGTGAGTGTCGACAATTTGATGATAAACCTTATTTGAATCTGTATTTTACCAAAAAAGCTGATTTACCTCCCTTAAGAGCAACGGCACCTAACTATTCCCTACATTAGACCTCTCTCTCCAGAGGAATTTAATTAAATGTAGAGACCGTATCAAAGACGAGTGGGGACCATTTTTCTACAGAAAAGAAATGTACGCTGTAAGAATTACGACCCAACTATAAAATTACCCGACTTAGTTTGAGTTTTACGTTTAAATTTGATGTGGGTAACGTTAGATGTAATTTTTCAACGTCTATTTATTTTCCTTCATATTTTTTTAACATTAGATATGTTTTTTATTAAATGTTGAAATTTGTTGACATGTTTTGTTTATGTCGGTAGTGATGTGTATTTTTGTTCAGACTGTATTTTGATGGTATGCATGTTTACCTATAATTGAATTTCATCACAATCCTTAAGTTTATCAATGTTTACCTAGCTGAGAGACGAAACAGTGGTATGTAAAATAATTTCAATTACTATATTTTGAATACGTTTATCACAATGAATTGTGATCGCAAGAAACCGATTGTAATCAATGGTTTAACTGTCCAGATGAGACTTGTCGTTCGGACGAGTTCACGTGCGGAAACGGCAAGTGCATTCAGCAGCGATGGGTGTGCGACGGAGACGACGACTGTGGCGACGGCAGCGATGAGGTGAAGTGCCCGGCGCCGACCTGCCAGCCTCACACTCACTTCTCCTGCAAGGACGGACATTGCATCTCGGCGAGGTGGCACTGCGATGGAGACATCGATTGCCCTGACGGCAGTGATGAGACCGTGAGTTTGTTGTTTTAAGTTATTTTGAGAAAGTTGATAATACGGCGGTGGATAAGGAAGATATTGTTGTGTTCCTACTCAAAATCGTTAAATAGGTATAGTAGTACATAGTGATACAAGTGAGCTATGTTCATCATTGCATCCGAGGCGGAATTGTTCACGCGAGCCGCAGTTGAGCGTGATAAGAGAGCCGAGGATGTAATTATCAAAGCTCACGCGTTTCATACGACGTTTTTCAATACATTTGCGAAGAAAAAGCGGAAACCGTAGGCCGTATTAGGTATGCAAATATATTAAGAACTAAACTCACAAATATCCTGAAACTAAATGTAGACATGCCGTTGAAATTGACTCCGTCTCCAGATCGCAGTGAATATTTTCTGCAGCTATTCAGAAACCCAAATCAGTGCTTGCATTATCTGTCCGCTTAATCTCCTAAACATAAGATTAGAAACTTGTCAAACTTTCCACACATTCAGATTTTAATGAACACCGCTTAGCGAACCATTCAAATTTTAAATGTAACTACTAAAAGGTTCAAATTCCTTTGTAGCTAGAACGCGTTCCGGCCCGACCTGGTCGATGAGAATCATATACTTTAGATTATTTGAGTTAGCCGAATTGCATCAAGTAGGCGTAATAGAGTTGTTTAAAGGCTCTGATGATGTCACCAGGTCAGTCAAATTAAAAACTCACAATGGGGAACTTATACGACCCGTAGTCAAGCTGTGTAAATTACCCATAGATGAGTCATGTGAGACTTAGTGTAGACTGTCGTATGTATGTAATCTTTAGTCACATTACTGCATACTATCAATATCAGAACGTCAATACTTGTGTACGTAGTCATTAGTCATACTGCTTCACAATGTAAATACAAGTGTAAAATTATTTACATAAAACCTTCGTTCATTTGATCATATGTGTATAATCTTTAGTCATCCGGCTTCATTGAACACACGCCGTCACATGTGTGGACTAAAGTGTGGTATGTTACTTAGTACTTAATGCCACTGTGGGTTTATATCAATGTTGGTATTTCATGCATGTGCCTAAGTAGGCATCTAACCGAGGCATATTATGTCACAATGTATTCATAAGTTTGTATCAACCTTTGTAGTTCATGTACTTGCGTAGGTATTAGATAATCATACCTATTATTTACTACTGTCATTAATATGGATTAATTTAGTTTTTTTTTGTCATTGCTTCCATGTATTCAGCTCATCTTTTCCTGGCGGGCGGAGGGAATGTTCACGCAAAATGACCATGTTCTTACTAAAGTATCAAATAATCGCAATTCAAACTCCCCGCGCCGTCAATGGTCATTCAGTCATTCACAAACAGCGCGATGGCCGCGCCCGGCTAGAATGTCACCAGGTGTTAGCGGATGCCATCACAGTGTTAAACACCTCTAAATCGTTTCCGTTTTCAGTATTAAATGTGGTTACATTTGACCGTTTATCTATTATTCTATTTCGTTTTTAAAGCCAACGGTTTTGTGGAATTCATAAATAATTATTAATATCACCATCATTAGCATTCCGCACCCAATAAAATTAAACCTACACCGTCCGTCTGCCAAACAGATAATAGACAGTCGGCGCCACTCGGCGGGATGTTTCCAGAATATCTACAGGTCATTTTCAGAAATAACGAGGCCTTATATATCAGATGTTCTGTTATTTAAAAGGAGTGTAGAGATAAGACAACTATATACTGCAATTTGTTAACGATAAGAATACCCTGCAACTGCATATATAATGGTAATGCTACGGAAATCAAATTAGGAAAATTTACGTACTTAGTGTGCTAGAGAGACATAACGCAAACGCGTGGCATTCATTATTGAAACTAGAATCGCATCAAACGGCTCAGAAACAAATGGGTCAAACTTACAAATTAACCCTGCTTAATAAGTATAGGTACTTCTATCATCATCATGATCATCATATCAGCCGAAAGACATCCACTGCTGGACGTATGCCTCCCATACTTCTATACCAATATTATAAAGAGATCCTGGGATCTGTGAGATTGTCGCTTTGCAAGTTTACATATATGTAATGTAATCTGTAATCTCCGCAACCACTTATCCGATTTTAATAGTACATTTCGATGCTAGTGCGGAAAGTATGTCATTACGGCACGAGTAGCGAGATATCGGGACGAGTGAAGAATGTCATTTCCGCACGTGTATCGAAAGATGTTTTACAGTACATATGGTGCTACTTTCCCGCACTAGTGCAGAAAAGAGCACTTTTCGTGCATAATGTCGAAACTTTAAAGAGCCATATGTACAGTAAAACGTTGTACGATACACGTGCAAATAGGTAATTCGCAACTTGTGTCGATTTAAAACACTCCCTACGGTCGTGTTTTAATTTATCACCACTCGTTGCGAATTTCCTATTTTCGGCACTTGTATCGTAAATAACTATTTAAATACAGTTGCGAAAAAATAAGAAAAACAACATGTAAGGAATTCGAAACTTTTATATTATTCATTCTGTAACATCATTGCAATACAGTTAAAAAATAATTATGTTGTTCAAAAATCATTTTTTCATTTCATTTTCATTCAGTTCTATCTTTTATTCTTAACGAAACAAATTATTCATTTAAATATTTAATGTTTCGTGTTATATTTTTAACGAGGAAGTTACCCCGATAATATTTTAAATGATACGGGATTTATTTTTTATTAAAAGAATAATGTACCATTGTACCATTAATTAAAAGAATAAATTAATGGTACAATTTGTACAATTATTGAGTGGGAAAAGTGAAAAGCACTACTTCGCGAAAACCAACTTTCCGCACGCTAAACAGCTACGTAAAGTAGCCCATCGCCAAACTGCCTTTCAATTTTAAACGGTTGAAGCAGTCACCAATAAGCTCGTTCTACTAATTCAGGAGGCTCTCTGAGGGTAGTGCGGGGTGTTTCGGCACCGATAATTCCTTTCAGCACAAAGGCCCAGCCGGATTTGCTGAAGCAACCGCATCATCGCCGTCCACAAAATGACGGCCCGCAGCCTGCCCCGGTGTAGGAGACGCCACCCGCGGCAGCTCCAGGAGCGCCCAAACGCTGCAGGAGGAACCACCCAGTGTACCGAGAAGAATTACTGAGAAGATACTCAAAGAAGAAGAAGATTAAATGAGGCCTAGAGTAGAACCCCTGAGATTGAGATTGATCACGTACCTATCAGGTTTCGGCCGCGGCGAGACGATCCGTAATGGAATTTCATACAAAATCGGAGGCCTGCAAGGCGACCTTATTTTGTTTCAGTATCAATTCGCGACTCAGCATACTCGTAGTCGAGAAGCCGGCAAGTAAAAATAGTAAAATATGTTATGATAAGTACATGTTTTCTAGGAGATATTAATAAATCTGAATAAAGTCGGGCTCCGGCCACTCGACTGGGTTAGAAGCATCTCTAATTTGTCACCAACGGCCAGTATCGCAACTTGAAAATTTGACAAAATCTATAATAATATAATAAAAAAACTTGTAAGCCTTTGCATCCCACACAGGATCATGCCGTGAAAAATTCAGCCATGAAAATTAAAGTTTGATTTCTTGGAGTTTTTTTATTTATTTCATTTCATGTTAGAGAAAAGCACTATACATACCTCGGCGTGAGAAGGGGTTGCCAGCCTTATAACTATCCCGCAACCTATAATTTTGGGCTTCGTTTGACGACAATTTCACTGATTACATCAATCCTTTGTCCCCTGAACGTTTAACTCAATTTAAACAACCTTTATGATCTAAATCCGCCACTAAATCCACTCTTTTACATCCAATTTAAAGTAAAACAAAAGCAAACTTGCACCGGCCGGTAATGGGAACGAAAGTTAACGAAAATAACGAAATGTATTTTCTAAGGGAGAAGTGCACGCCGTCCGTGAACGTCGACGGACGCGACCCGTGTCACATGTGCACCGTGAGGCGACACGTAACATCGAGGCGCGCGCCCGTACGCCGCGGAATGACGATGAATCTCCCCGTTCGTTCATTCGAGTTTCGCAGGTTTATTATGAATGGGATATTGGCTGTGCTGTGCACTATTAATTTCGTAAATGTCATACCGGCGTCCCCTTTATTGACCTTTCTAAAAACGAGTCACATCACAACTCGTAATATGCACACATTTTGAACCTTGCGTCCTCGGAATATGATTAGTAATTGGCTTTATGCAAGTGATATATAGGAACAAATATATACTAGCTTTTATAAACCGACTTTAAATTATGAATAAATATGAATATTGAATTGAAATCTCAGTCCCATGGTATTCATATTCATATTTATTCATAATAATTCATATTATATGTCAACAATTATAATCAAAAAATTACATATAACTTATGAATAGTATAAAATTATAGCATAGGTACAACAAATTGTACATAGGTGGACACACTACACTAATCAAATCAAGTACAACTTATCTCGTATAAAATTTGCTAAATCTATAAAAAGTGTGCTCGATAAGCCATGATTTGAGTCGCGATCTAAAGCCGGCCAGTGACTATGCATCTGTGATATCTGATATGCGCCGGTAATAGGGTGTACACGAGCGGTCCCATGACATATGGGTGAGTTTGCCAGACTTCGCCAGCTTATGCTGAACACCAACAAGTTTGTTAGCGTTACGGAGATTACGACCGTGTATATCTGCGCCTCTCGCGCCTAAACATACAGACCTACCTAACAGTTCAAGTAGACTACTATGTATGTATATTATAAGCATGTGTGTATATAAAGGTACATTGTAATCCCAGAGTTATCTGCCAGCTAAGTAACTACCTACCTACCTTTAACATTTTCTTAAAAGACGCAAGGAACCCCCAGACTTCAACACAGTAGCGAATTATACTCTCAAAATAAGAGAAATAGATGATTAGTAGGGTTTCCTTGTCACTTGTTTTGGAGATAGTTCTTAGAGTGTAGCATGCACTAGCCAGTTGCCTATTAACTTTATTAATTTGATGATTCCATCTCAGGTATGGGTCTAAGTCTACACCTAAGAACCTCACACAGTTAGATTTGGTTATTGGCATTGGTTATCATTGAGTATTAACCATCATTACATTAAGAAGCATTAGATAATTCATGTAAGTAGTGGTTGTTTCTTGGGGATATGGACCGCACATTCCGGGGAGGTGCACAGATATGACCGGGTAGCATGTATAAAGGTAGACTTGTGATGGTACCAATTTGTTTTTGCCATTGCCAAATATTTTTCAAAGCTTTATCTCTTTAGGAATAACGTCTAAATTCGAACTATTCGAATTTGCAAGGACAGCAGATGGCGGTGCACGGTGGCGACCAAAATATCAATTTGTTTTTGCCGTTGATAAATATTTTTCTAAGCTTTATCACTTTAGGAATAACGCCCAAATTCGAACTAAGGTCAATGAGGGCATTTCCGTCATACTTTTTGATAAGTTCACTTTGGCTGGTCATAACTAAGTGGATATTTGCTTTTTAATAAACCTGATCACTGTTATAGATTGGGCATTTATTTAACTATATAAATGTACTCATATTAAATTGCTAGTACTGCTGGTTATTTAAATGTGTTTTCTTTTTTAAAACATGTCAGTTGACGGATTTTCCCGAAGGTTTGGGGCTATTCCGTCAACCAACGATTTTTCTTGTATCGTGACGTATTACAAACTTATACGTAAAGTGAACAAATACCGCTGAACTCTTAATCGAAACGAAACTTTAGCGAATTCAATTTAAGGTTTATTTTAGATTGTATTGCCAAATACATTTTTTTGGGGCATCCAGCGTGAGATCAACTTTTTTACGCCTAAGTGATCATGCAAAATACTGTGAACACTGGTCCCTGAAATACTTAAGGAAGCTTCTATCTCACGGTATGTCGCATGGTGATCTTCGATGATCAGTTGCCGTACAGCATCAATGTTCTCCTGGGTTACGGCTGTTTTTGGTCGACCTTCACGATGTCTATCACCAAGACTATAGCAACCACGTTGAAATTCTAAATACCAGCGTTCCACAGTCCGAAGGCATGGTGCTTTATCATTGAAAACCGTAGTCAACTCTTCGAAGCACTGAAGTCGCGTTAAGCCCCTTTTGAAGTTGTAAAAAATTATCGCACGTAAATTTTCCTTCGAAATTTCCATTTTCACAACTGACTTGTCAACTTTGAACGAACGCTGTACTAAAACGGTTGGGCCGATTTCGAGTCATTCTTTTGTTTTCGAATTCTAAATTCAAATATTTTAACGTGACACTAGTTCTTTTTTATGCAATCACGGGAGGTTTGCAAACGACAGAACTTAAAAGGCAGCCCTCGTATGACGGGGAGTGCTCCGAGGAATTGTTCGGATTAATCCCTGCCGCTTCTTTTCGCCATCGTCCAACGCGACAACATTGCCATCCTCACCACTTAGATGGTTGGCAGTCCTCAACTGTGCGCTTCTCCAGAAACTTCCTGCCTCGCACAGCTAAACTGTGAAATGGATTGTCGCCTGCGGTATTTCCGGACCGATACGACCTTCAAACCTTCAAGAAAAGAGCGTACTTCCATCTTAAAGGCCGGCAACGCCCTCACAACACCTCTGGTGTTGCAGGTGTCCATGGGCGGCGGTAATTGCTTACCATCAGGTGATCCGTCTGCTCGTTTGCCTCCTATAATAAATTAAAAAAAAAAAAGGTTAATTTATGTATCTCAACGAAACCTTTTTACTTCTTCAGTTTGTATGGTTAACTGCCGACTAACGAGGCTAACTACTGGCCAAGAATTTGGTCCTTAACCACATAGCGCGCGTCTAAATTGGCGGAGACTCCGAATACCTACCCTGTGACCCGCACAATATATAAAATTTTAGTGAAATTGACTATTAAAACAGCAAATGTTACACTCAAGTAAACAGTTAAACGTGTAATTAGAACGTACAACTTAAATGTTATAATTTAAGACAGCAAAATAAACCACTTTAACTCGTAAACAAGTCACTGCTCGGATAAAAGGTCGTAAGTTCATACGAACATCACGGCGGTTACGTCTTTTTTAGTAGTTGAACAAATTGGTTTGAAATACATCAAATATTTTTATCCAGAATTTAATAGTATGCTAATAAAGAATGCTATTTGTATAGTTTGCACTGTAATCCATAGGTATATAAAATTTAGTTCGAATTAATAAATCCGCGTCTTGGTTCATGGTTGGATAATTATTTAACGGGGTTAGCATTTCTTTAAAAAAATTGTTACTACATTTTTTACGAGATTTTCTGCATTTTTTATGTTATTTCTACTTACTCGGAACCACTCAATCTCTTTCCAGCCTAATGGGAGAAAAAAAGTGTCCAAAAATTACCATACATTTTTGAACTTTCCTATTGTGTTACCACCATACAAAGTACATGGGAAATGGTAACACAATAGGAAAAAGTCTATGGGTATTTTTCTTATCCTATTAGGATCGAAAGAGCTGATTCTTAATCCTAGAAAAATTTACGATTAATAATAAATCTCCTCTACCAGTTGGGTCTAAAAACGCCAAAATAAATATGCACGACTAGAATACTACCTATCTACCTATCTATCTACCATATATCTACCTATTATTTTACACAAACAGCCACGTTGCTGCCTGTGTATGAGTTTTGTCTGATATCAAAGTAACCGATATGTGTGATTGATTGTAACGTCTATAAAAGGATAACATTAGACAACGCAACCATAGAGGGGGTCGTCGGAAAGGATAATTATAGGTGTTCTTTCATGTCTCGATCATTCTAATTGGCGTATATGCAGTTTATTGATAGGTAAGCTACGGTAGCCTAGTGGTTCAGGCGTGCGGCTGTCAAGCGGCGGTCATGGGTTCGAATCCCGGCTAGTACTAATGAGTTTTTTTGAACTTATCTACTGAATATTTACCGTTAGCTTTTCGGTGAAGGAAAACATCGCAAAGAAATCGGATAAGTACTTTGGCCAAAAAAAAAAAAAAATGTTATTTCTTTTTATGCGTTTTTTTTCTTAACCTGAAGGATTTGAGGCTTTATTTTCGGTGAAAGCACTACATATTTAAAGGGTAATAATCCAGTAAAAGGAAATTATTTTTTTCGCTAAGGGCAGTTTTCCTGCTTCTTTAAGACAGCATTTGGGGTCCGTTTTTTATTTGTTGTAAACTTTACTTTCTGAGCAACAAGCTTGCTGGCGCTGCGGACTGGTTTTAGATTCTTACTTATTATTTCAGGTATTTGGTGGAGTGGCTTTGTGGGTTCCTCTGGGCCTTTCATTTTGAAATAATACATTTAAAAGTCGACCTTAACATATAGATCTTAAAGTTCAAAATACAACTATAAGATTACGCAGCGATCCGCGCGCCGTCGCGTGCTAGCCGTGCTGGTAAAATAATTCTAAATAGTATTTGAGATGTGCTTGTATTAAATTAAACAAATTATATTCTTTGTTTATTAGAAATTTGTGTTTAATTGCTACTACATTTATAACAAAAGTAATTTAATATAAATGTTACCTAATACTAATTATATAATAAACAAGATTTTATTAGAAACAATTTGTAACTAAGTCTTAGCTTAATATTTACCGTATCAATATCATAAAAATATCGATAGTCCAACTCATACCATACCCACATCCCTATTCACTTATAAGCGGTCGCATGTCCAGTTTTAAAAACACCGCCATCTTGCGTCGAGTAGCCGAACGACTACGTCTCTTGCAAGTCTTGCAACGCATATGGTAACGGACGTAAGAAATATTTACTTGACACTCTAAATTAGACCGTAAATAGTACTTATTAAAGTAGATTTTGCATATATAATATACTTGAATGTACTAGTACAGAGTCGTTAAGGTTATTATGAGTCGTGGACGCAATTTGGCGCAAATGTATTCATAAGGCGTCACGAACCTTACACACGCCACCGCGTTTGAATTTAGAATATTGTTTTTAAATATTATACTTAACGGTTTATTTGTTTTTCAATGTTGCCAATAGATACCAATTAACATCATGACAGGGCTGTTATTCTTTACGCGCTCATGCGCCTCACCCCACACGTCACGCCTAACAATATTAGAGCTCTACCTACGCTTAGTTACTACGAATCGCGGCGTCAAAATATATTTGTGGTTTAGCGTTGAGGTGATCACAAAACAAGTTACAGAACTAAGGGGCTACCGGGAAATGAAAACGAACTTCGTTTGTGTATCTCTGTCTCTGTTGCACTTGCTAGTTCGAGAGACAGAGACGGAGATATTCGAACGAAGTTCGTTTTCATTTCCCGGTAGCCCCTCAGAATAGCCAGACAGTAGGTAATGGTGTTAATGACTCCGTAATACCGGCTGTACACATTGGGCCAACGTTGGCGCGTGAGCAGGATGCAGCTATGTAAACGAAAGAGATCGAATTATAGCCCTCTCCCTCTAACGCATAGCTGCCTTCTGCTCACGCGCCAACGTTGGCCCAGTGTGTAGTTATGCATTTCGATAAGTTGTGTACAATTATATTTAAATTCTTAAACTGTAAAATTGTCTGAATAAAAGGCTTATATAGTATACAAAACAATAAAATCACTATAAAAACCTGGATAACTTTTGCAGATCGCACGGTCCAGTACCGGCGACGCATCTTTCAAATGTCTGCCTTATCAACTTTCGATGGTAGTTTCTGCGACTACCATGGTTGTCACGGGTAACGGGGAATCAGGGTTCGATTCCGGAGAGGGAGCCTGAGAAACGGCTACCACATCCAAGGAAGGCGTGTGTCATTGATTCTATGGGCTCGCACAGATAATATTATATTTTATCATCTTTTTCCAATCTTAATTCATATTACGGTATTTGACAAAAGTTAAATGAGCTTCTTTTTATGAAACGTCTAAAACGTTTTGTTAGTGTGGAATTTGAAGGGATTACTTGTTTGACGGATTTCGACATATGTAGTTGGATTCCTCTTAATCGTGGGAGTGACATAGGGTATCAAATTTCAAAAAAGCAGTTGGGATTTTTTAAAGATCTTTTTTAAAGCCCGTAAATACAATCCGCAAAATGTACCTTCGGTCATGTTGAATGGTGTGTGTAAAGATACGGGCGAATATTTTTATGACGATTAGTGTCGGTCGGTTCGACACATTTAAGTACATTAATTTTGTTAACTGTGTTAGCTATTTTATAATCAACGACGGTAATAAACGCTGATAAGTCAAAAATAACGTCGGACTAGAGAGCGCCACGAGTGGCATTATGGTTGGTTGGAGTGCAGGACAGTTGGAGGTTGTAAGAAAAAAAGTGACAGATGAGGTTTAGCGATGGTGAATGCGAGATGTAGAATTGTACGACACGAATAAAGAAATATTTACAATACGAAGAACAAGTTTTAACAGCTTATTTTTTTTCATACAAAATGATTGACCACGCATGTATTCAAATCAGTTTGAACGTTAATACATTGCTACTCGGTCGTATTTTTTTAAATAATTTATTTTTTTGAATTAAGCTATTTAACAAAATTGCTTTCTCATGTCATTTGTACGGTCAAAAACTGACGCGACAAGGGGCGCAAATATACCCAGTACGTTCTAAATCTAAATGATCGAAACTAAGAAATACACAGTTCGTAGCAAACATTCTGGAACGTCTTTTTTTATAGCGTGTTATTCCATTTTTCTGTACATTCCGGAGGATATAATCGTACAGTGCGAGCCTTAACGGCTTTATACTCTTACGAATAGCGTTCAGTTTTGAATGAAGTCGAATAAAGCAGCTAGCAAGCTAGCAGCAAAATGTGACCTCCTTCACATCTGACGTCACAAAACTCTGTCGCGTATTTAAGGCGGTGCATTGGAAATTATCGCGTGCTTTGAGACGCCGTTCTGACTAGATTAAAAAACAATAAGGTCTGATTTTCAGATATATGATTCTTGACTATATGATTGTTCATCTGATTTTATGGATACATGATTGCTTAAAAATTCCTCGATAGAAAAAAAATCCAAAGTTGGGTCTGTATTTTCCTTTTTTTACTCAGCCTACTCAAACGATACATTATTTTACGACACAATCAAGTAAATACTATAGTATACAGGGTGCAATCTTTTACGTGATACAAAATAGCAAAATGTGAATCTATCCATGATTCTGAGCAACTTTTATTATGGGACCAACTTTGTGTTATGCCAAAAAAAACACACCTGTTCATACATTCTTGTCAGTCTAAAATAAGCAGAGTTAATGAAATAGTTGGAATTTGTTGCATGCTGAAGTAATTATCTCAAGTTAATTAATTGAGAGCGTTGATCTCAGGTTTGATGTTATCTTAGGAAATGATCTTTTAGCTTACTCGTATTAATCTTGTCATTAAGTTATCGTTATATCCAACTTAAATTACGCGTGCGGTTTCTGCGAACACTTGGGTATAAAAACAACGGAATTCCCATGGCCACCTTCTGTCTCCATCATCAGATCAGCTCGATGGTACCATAATATTGAATTATCATCCAAACTATACTTATACCCAAAATTTTCGCTCAATTGGTCACCGGGAAGTGGGTCAAATTTAACTTGCAAGATTTTATTACAGACAGACAGACAACGGGACAGGTATATTCTATCAGCTAATGCTCGATTTTTATGAATAACACATGAGGGTAGTTGTTGACCCGAAAAAGTTACTTAGTCATTATTTTATTTAATTGAACAGCTTCGGTCCAGGATTTCGGTAGGCAACCCATGTGCTAAATACCAACCCATATATTACCTAACGTGTAATATTATCAAATAACAGATGAGGTAACCTTTTTTCAACGGATCTTAGACCAATAGTTATCTTCGCACTAGAAACGAGGATTTGCCGAGTCCTACCAAAATTTAAGAGTCCTACTATGTATGTATGTATGAAATACTTAAATACTCCAGAGAAGTTCTGATGTTGTGGAGCGAGCGTAGCGAACGATTTTTTCCGTTTAGCTTGGGAAAAAAATATGTCTTATGTCGGGATGTCCGGCTGTTCTTCTCTACAGGTCGCATTTCTTAACCGATTCTCGAGCAGTTTTGTGAGCAGGTTTGAGAAAAAGGCCAGTTCTCGCGTCATACAGTATGCATACTTGCCCATGCACGCAATTGCATCGGCAAACAGAACCATATACTCCCAGTTATACCACATAGGTGCATTTTAATGATATGCATATGCATGTGTTGGTGCGCGTATCTATGGTAGCATTGGTGGGTACACCTTACAGATCATGCAATGCGGTCATGCAAGCACGGGGTTGTGAATTGCGAGCTCTTAAATAAGCAGAAGAGAGGAAATAAACTGTTGATTTTTATCGAGCAACCGAAGATAACAAGGACAGAGTGGTAGCAAATGGTGGTAATAAATAATCTACCCGCGATCCGAGCCGGTTTTGGTACAAAAAATAATATTATAATATACTAACCTACAACTTTTATTTTTCCATCCCAAAGTTATTTAAAACTAACTTAGTAATTGATACACTTCTTTCTGAGCTCGGATGCATGTAAATACAAACATTTAATTTATTTTTTTATTTATTTTACTAACAACATGCATAATTTCAATATAGGATGGTAACATTAGTGAAAATTACGCATCGGAGAGTTGTTCGAATGATGTGTATTTGTTCAGTTTAGTTTGTTTCGTTTATTTTAACCTCAGTTTAAGTAGTATATATTTGTTTTTATATTGTATATCTGTTCGATTAATTTATCTGTTTTAATCACATTGTACGCTTAATGACTGGGGTGAAAAAAAATGCATCCAGCTGTACTTCGTGCTCGATCACGCAGATATTTTTTGCATTTCGACGTGATATCCACAACGCCTTCACTTCAAATTAAATTCTTTCCATCTAAAGGCCTGTACGATTATGAAATCATCTGAGATAATTCTATCGATATTTACACATAGGTATGTATACTGAGACTCAATTGGTTACTGAAATAATTGTTAGGCTATAAAATACAATAAAGCAAAAAAAATATGACGTGTCTATTTATCTTTATTAAAGACAGTACATTTCAATTAACTACTTACATATAAAGTAGCGAGTAGTATTATATTACAAGACGGTTTCCCGCTTAAGACTGTTTTTTTGCCTGGACCGTTAACAACGAGCTTGCCCGGGTTATAGGAAATTAGGTGGACCCGACATAAACGTTTGTCATTCAATTAATTCCGAAAAGTTTTTCATTTATTTTCTAAAGTAGATATATACAAGATGATAACTAACATTAACTAAATTAAATAAAAACTAAGTTAAATCTAAAAAAGGCCCTCGAGGTGTTGTACCGAGGATAATGGCGGGATTTCCTCGCTGAATTGCAATGCTGATGCATTGCGCGAGAAAGCTGCCAGCTCTTCGGTCACCATTACGTCGATCAGACATTTCGCGATTTAAGGCGTGGCCGCTGCGACAAGATAAATTTCACATAAATATAAAGTAGGCACGGCAAAATTAATTAATTTTCCCCTTTTACTTGGCTGAATTTGATACTGAGATGCATCAAAATGTCTCGAACATATGGAACTTGTACGCGCAGGCACCTAATTTGCTTGCCCGCTGCATGTGGCAGTTCATTTTTTTTTTAATTCTGGGTCTCGGAAAACTGCAAAGTATACATTTTAAATAAATTGTGTTCACTCGGCAATTTGTACAGGTTCTTAGTGAATCATACTTTTTATCGATAATTATTGATTATCGACACTACCCTCATCTCTACTTACGAGTCTATGAATGTATTCAATCCATTCGAAATTATGCTCTGGGTGAGATAAGCTACTTTTTTAGTATGAACAGATTACCATTTGTTTTATCAGTTAGTTTTCCGTAGTCGGGAATGTATTATACAAAAAACAGTTATGTACAGTCATCATCATATTGTTAGTAGCAGCAGAGGTAGCCGAATATTTCGGTACACGTGTCTATTAATCTTTAAAGGGCTACCCGAGGTTTTCATCGATTTATGACTAGTTTTGTCGTCGTATCCTAATCGTATCTCCTACTTTTGCACTAAAGATAGAATTATAAGATAAGTCAAACGGTTCAACGGTTCTTCAATCTTTTATCTCCATTTTGGTCTACCGGATTTTGAAAGAAATTAATAGAAATCATCTTGAATTAAGATGATTCTCGCGAACCTGGAGATAGGATTGGAGGAGATAAATTGGCTTAATATAGGTTGATTTAATATTTTTTTTTTTTTTTAATGTGTTTATTTATTCAAAGGATCACTTTACTATTAATTTTTTGGGTTTTGCTATACTTAACTAGGGTTAAGCTTAGGAGCTACGGTAGCCTAGTGGTTCAGGCATGCGGCTGTCAAGCGACGATCGTGGGTTCGAAACCAGGCTCGCACCAATGAGTTTCTCGGCACTTATGTACGGAATATTTACCGTTAGCTTTTCGGTGAAGGTTTTCTAGTTCCTCATTGTATTTGTTATCTACACACGCCTACCCTTGCACATACGACGTAGCGAGAATCATACTTCAAAGAAGCTTACTTTGCTGAAAAAAAAACAAATAGGAAAATGGTCATTGGATTTTTCTAACCGACTTCAGATTAACGCTAAGGATGCTCAGCGGAGCTATCGTGGAGTATAAGAGGGTACACGTCAACCAGAGATAGCTACCGTTTTCTAAACTAATTTTTAAGGATTGATTTTTACCTGTTAGCTCATTCAAAAGAACGAATGTCTTACGGTCGGCCGGTGCAGACCCAAAATTTTAGTCTTGGTAAAAGAAGCTCGTAAGTGACAAGGGAGACCAAAGATACATATTATAATCTTTTAAAATAACTACACCGTGTGCATGCATACCTACATCTTGCTGCTAGGTGCCAACTGCCAACGTGACTTAATCGGGATATAACCATAACACACAAGTGTCGTAATGTTATGAAACACGCGTTTTAATAGCCAGGAGCCTAAAAGCGACACAATAAGAGGTCTTACGAATAGCGTTCAGTTTTGAATGAACACACCTTCACATCTGACGTCACAAAACTCTGTCGCGTATTTAACAATTTTTCCCCATCCCAAAAAGTGCTCAGCGCCGCTAAAGAAGTTTTCACTTCAAAAAAAAACAAATTTTAATTCAGAATTTAATGAGGAATCACAATGCATACACTCTAATATAGTCTACTTTAAGGTCAGGGTCAGTCCACGTGGGCAGCCAGAGTTCCTTGGCCTTCCAGAAGTCAACAAGACGTGTGGGGGAGTGTTTCCCCCAGGGTTTGTTAGAGGAATCCTCGAAGTCATTGATTCCTCCGACGCGGAGACCACCTAGCTCTAAACTAAGCGAGAATACAAATTTCGTTTCATAGAATAATAAAAATAATAATAATAATAAATATAAGGGGACAATCTTACACAAATCGACCGAGTCCCATAGTAAGCTCAGTAAGGCTTGTGTTATGGGTACTAGACGACGATATATATAATAGATATAAATACTTAAATACATAGAAAACATCCATGACTCAGAAACAAATATTCATGCTCATCACACAAATATTTGCCCTTACCGGGATTCGAACCCAGGACCTTCAGCTTCGTAGGCAGCGTCACTACCCACTAGACTAACCGGTCGTCAAATAATCACTCTTACCACAATACGTTAATTTCAAAGAAATTATATACTTTTTGAGTGAATAAAATAATCGTAGTTTCTGTGAGTAGTTAAGTTAATAGTAGCAGCTTTTGTGCATGAAAGTTATTATTTTGATCACACATAGCACACACACACACACACACACACACACACACACACATGTAATAGTTAAAGCAATGACGCGTAGTTTCAGTGTCCGAGAGGCAACCGGATGGCTCGCGGTATTTAAGCTACCGAAGCGTTGTTGCGCTTGCCCATAAATCAATTCCATATGTTAGGAGACAGTGAAAATACCCAAAATAGGCTAACTATATCAACTTTATGCCATCTACGCAATATTGATGCCAGTGTCTCTGTATTAGATGCTTATGAGGGAACATACAAGAATATAGACAAAGGGGAAACGTTCCACCTAACGTACGTACAATGCGTTACGTGATCGACCTGCTGGAACGAGGTATAGTTGTACAAAAGCCGAATTTTTCATAAATAACCACAATAAACTACGGCAAAGCCCTGCCTCAACTCTTCGTGTTTTGCGGTTATGTGTTACAATAATCATGTATATGTTGCATTGCACAAGGACCTTGACACGTTCGTCAATGTTCTCGTTAGTTATTGTTAATAGACAATGCAAGTGCCACAAAACACGCCACACACGGGCACTATTGTTCGACGAGTAAATACTGTCATGCTGGCCGAAAGCGGAAAGATATTGAATCGAGGAACATTCAAAAAAGACCCGCCTCCAATTTTGTATGAAATGCCATTACGGGTCTCTCTCTCGTCTCGCTGCGTCCGAAACGTGACACTTCGAAGCCCATTATGAAGAACACAACGTCAATATTTCATTGAATGTTTGAGAAATAGCTATTTATGACTTTATTGATGAATTTGGTGAATGAGTGGATTGATGACACATGGGTCTATATTTATATTGTTACAAACGCTTTCATGGCTTATTCTACTCATATTCAATTTAGGACATTGTCTACGTAAATAGATGGTTTTTTTTTGTGAAGTAGTGGTGTCACACGGGCACAGGCCATCCGCAGTGATTTTTTAAATGGACGTAACTTATGTTGCAGCGGGTGCTGACAGCGTTCGCAAAGTGTGCGCTAGATTGAGTTGTAACTACTTGTAACATCCCTCACAACGCATTGAGATATTATTTTACAAGGTTTCATTATCAGTTTTGTCAAGGTCAATCTAAATTAACTTCGCACCCGTGTTTACTGATTAAAAATTTCATGAATTTAAATATTTTAAGCACGGATTTCTCGAGCGAGCAGCTCGGCACACCTGCAAGTGCAAGGACGAAGCCGATAGACAAGAACAAATAGATGCGAAAAAAGGAAAGACATGATAGTTCCTAGAAACGAATATTTTGAAATCAATAAGTATTAATCCCAGATTATAGATTTCACGAAATCAATTTTATGCTTAAGCTGACATGGAGCGTAGAATTGGTAGTATAAAAGGTTATGCGACGCAACAGCGGCAACATTGTTCAAGTCTAATCATGAAGCTCCTTAGGGTTCCGTTTGCCGAGGAGGTGGAGATTTTAACCCACTGTCGGTTTTATTTTCTTTTAAAATGTTGTATACCGTAGCCAACGATATGCCAGCTGTCTCGGCAGTCTTTTTCACACGGTCCGATTTAGTGGGATCCATGATACGGGGTCACTTTTCGTAGCAAAGGCGGCAAAAAAACAAATGCATTTGAATATTCACTTATGTTCTTAACAATTAAATAAATACTTCTTAGGATTATACCTCTACTCTCTACATATATAGGTATAACTCTTTACGGTACAAAACATAATCGAAGGGCCACCTGTTACGGCTTCTAAGTTAGAACTTCTAACCGGTTAGCTCAATTGCTTTATGGTTGTTAGATTAATTGAATGTGATGATGTTAACTAAGTATGCTTAAGTTCTGTTATACAGAATATTGATGTTGTCGCTTTCGACACTTGAATGAAAATACGAACAGTACGGTTGTTTTTTAACATATACGAAATCTACATATTTGGGTTTGTCAATGACATCTCTAAAAACGTCTAGACACGTTTTCACGACAGGTTTTCAATTTAAGCTAATTAACACAAAAGTTATGGCCAGAAAACCAGTTTTTTTGCCTAAAATTGTTCAACTTTGATGCCAAATATCTCGAAAACAATGAATTTTGAAGTAAATATGGGATACTATATTGCTTAAAGCCGTTGTTGTTAATAATATAATTAGATCGTACCTACCTGATTATTATCAAAACCTTTGAAAGTCTAATTAGGCCGGTTCCTAATACTAATGTTCGTTTTTAATGTAGGTAAGTGTGGCTAATAAAATTATATATACTTATCCTAAAACCGAGCTAAACCTTAATTCCATTCGTTTATTTCGCCGCATTTTCAGGCCCCTATTTGAGAACCTCTGGATAAGACCAGAACGCAGAAATTTTCGTCATCCAGTAAGCTATAATCACATACTTAAAATCCAAAATTTCAAGTCTGTTGGTCATTAGTTCAGAAGTTAAGCGAAAGCAAAGTTTCGCATTTATGACACTCACTCACTCACGATCATCAAAATAGAACTTGCCTCATCATTTTCAGAAAGTATAATTTTGTTTTCTTGTAATTTTTTTGAGAAAAGCACTATGTTTGTCTCAGCCGGCAATTGCTGGCTTCGTATCTGGAGGCACGGTAGTGCCCCCGCCAAGTTGAGCAAAACAGTGGCTCTCTTGTTCACTTGGCAATCACGTAACGTAACACATACATACGCATAAAGGTTTTATTGCTTTATGAAATGTTTGAACTGGAAACCGGGTATGTGTGCGGACCCGGGTATTTCCCATTGGAACACCCGCATATAGGGATCGTGAGTGTGGCGAATATTAAATAACTTAGCTTTGTGCGAGTTGCCGAATCGATTGAGAAATTCCCAACATAGACCTCTCCATTGCATAGGTTTAGTTACTAGGTTATATTTCGTTGTACTATTATGTAACAAACAAATAATTATTAACTTTTAAGTTAATTCACTTACTTTGAAACGGTGTCCACCAAAAAATGCCTAGAAATAACTATTTTATATGACTACTCGATGTGATTAACTTTCTTTCTTATGTTACGTGGTGATCAAAATAGTCGATGAACGAAACATGATAATAATATAATTATAACAGTGACAGCCCTTCTAAAGTTTAAACCATGTTAACAGGTACCTGTCACTCGAATAAGGGAGTGCGATAGAGATGGAAATACCCGAACTTCGACTTTCGAACTTCGTGGTAGCGCCGCAGGGCAATTTGTAAAAATTTTGGATTTGGTTTTTTTTTAACATATATTCACTGACATACGGCAACGGCGCAATCACGCTTGCAATAGCTACTTTTTCAGGCAACGGTGTCAAATTTATGTCAATTATGTCTCCTATTTCTATTGGGCAGGACGGCCTCGGTTCTGAATTGTTGTCAATTACGAGGGCGTGTAAAGCGCGGGTAAAATCTTCCTCGCAGTTTTTGCCATGGTTGTGGACGGTCGATAAATTATTTATTAGAAGTGCCACGTACGCCGATTCAAATTGGTCGCAGGTCGGATTTACGTTGCGGCCTCCATGACTTCTAATTGCCCCAAAGTAATTTTCTAGGGGGTCTTGGTTCAAATGCCGCAACCACACTGATGTGACACCATATTTATTTCGCAAATTTTTCAGCAACAATTCCATCCCTTCTATTGTCCATATCCAATTATGAATGGTGGGAACGGATTCTTTTTTTCCGGTTGCAGTGATAAATTGCATCGAAGCTAAAAGCCGTTTACTTTCTCGCCAGAGTTTTGCATGTAAAGAATTCGGAGTGGCCGGCCCTAGCAAGGGTTTGGCGTGGATATTTTTTGTTGCGCTTCCATTTACCGAGTCGAAAAGACTATCCATGAATAGCAATAGATCAGCCGTATCCTTGCTCTCTGCCTGAAGAATGCCCTTATCTGAAAAAAAAAAAATTGTTGTATTTAGGTGGCAAAAAACACTCGACCTGCGTGATGCTACTCCAGAAAAATCACAAGCAGGTCACATCGGATCTAATCATAATTTGCTATTCAAAAGCAACTTTATCTCTCAAATCACAAGATTCAAAATCATGTAACAGTTCTACAACAGCCACAGACCACACCAAATATTTCTACCATATATCTAATTACCTAAAAATATCGAACACACATACCTACATACTGAACTACCGATACTTGTTTCTAATCAAGTCATTATGAATAAGTACCTATGTAAGCGAGAAGAATGTAGATATATACGATTTCATGATTTTTGATATAACTTAGGATAACTAAATGTATAATAACACTACGGACATGATCCGAAATATATAATTTGAATTGAATTGAATAAATCTATGTTCCCTCTTTAACCCTTACACTCCCGTGTTCTGAATGCGAATATCCTCCTTCTCTTTCTTTCTACCGACTACTTGTCGTTCATTCTTATAACATAATGAAATAAGTAATCTAGGCATCATAGATACGACTTAATCCACAAATGCTCGTTGCAATAATCCATACTAATATCCATACTAATATTATAAATGCGAAAGTGTGTCTGTCTGTCTGTCTGTCCGTGAATATTAAGAACATTCCTCATTGCAGAATCAGTCTAAGAAAATATCTTATTATGCCTAATGAATAACTACCTCTCTGTGAGTTGTATACAATCTGTGACAAAGTTTTATTTTAATTTCCGTAAAAGTCTTATAACTTATAAGGTAACAATTAAAATAACTTTAATTAATTACCTGCTGTAAATTTAATAGTTGACACGATTTTCAGAATAAACTATTGCCAAGCTTCCTACTCCACACGGCGTAACTCTACCAAGATTCCTTTGATCGCACCTGTGGTCGGAATTCAGCAATTCAAAACATTCCAATTTAGAAATGTCGGCCTGCGAATAACGGTTTCCGTACGCACAAAGAAAAATGAAATGAATATTCGACGCGCGAAGGCATATTTCGAAAGCAGGACGACGTCTTGTCTTACACGTAAGGTGGGAATGTATTTTTTTTTGTTAACAAGTAGTGTAGGATATTGGTAAATATGTAGTTCTAAAAAAAATTGTTTAGTAAAACCATTTGTAAATTCAGGGATCTGTTAACTATGTGGTTTTAAAACTCTAATTCTCATTAAAGTTTAGTGCTGGCTAAATGATTAGTTCAGTCAAGGGTACAGTAACATACGTACATAAATAAGGACATAAATCTGTACACGCTTTTATGACATTGACAATAGAGTCCTGTACAGATATTTATGTCCTTATTAATGTACGTATGTTAGTAACCTTGACTGTACCAGGCTATAAGCTATCTTGAGCCGTTTAAGCGTGATCGAATAACAAACATCCAAACTTTCGCATATATAATATAACTAGGATATGTCCCACGGCTTACTATGTATATAGGCCAACTCTCTGCTCTACAACATGTTGCAGCCTCACCTCGCACACGGGCCCCAGTCCCTTGTGTTTCACCGCTTGGTGCACGCGCAGGCTGGCGCGCTGCATCGACTTGTGGCACTCCTCACACGTCACCAACTCTTTTGTCTACAACATGTTGCAGCCTCACCTCGCACACGGGCCCCAGTCCCTTGTGTTTCACCGCTTGGTGCATGCGCAGGCTGGCGCGCTGCATCGACTTGTGGCACTCCTCACACGTCACCAACTCTCTTGTCTACAACATGTTGCAGCCTCACCTCGCACACGGGCCCCAGTCCCTTGTGTTTCACCGCTTGGTGCATGCGCAGGCTGGCGCGCTGCATCTATGTATGTATGTATAGTTGTATTTATGTTTACATATTCATTCATTTATTAGGTATGTATTTTAAAGTGTCCTGTTTCTGAATATTAGAAAGATTGATGTGTTAGTTAGTATGCTCTTCTTGATGAATTCATTTTACGGTACCGACCACAATATCTGAATATAGTCTGGTATTTCATACATTAACTCTCAATGAACTCTTATTTCTTCTAACTAACTATTTTTCGCGATTCCGTGGTTCGATGGGAAAAGTTGTTCAGTAAGACCATGTTCACTTTTGACCATTCCTGATCATACCCACAAAGTGCCCATCGGCGGCGGCAAACAAAATACCAATTTGTTTTTGCCATTGCCAAATATTTTTCAAAGCTTTATCTCTTTAGGAATAACGTCCAAATTCGAACTATTCGAATTTGCTCAATAGCAAAACGGTGAAGGACGCTTGGACAAAATTACAAATTTATTTGCAGAATATGTTATTGCAAAAAGTGTTTAACGGCTTTATACTCTTACGAATAGGGTTCAGTTTTGAATGAAGTCGAATCGGCTAGCCGCAGGCCGAGCCAGACTGTGAGCATCTCGAAGGTGTATGAGCGGTCAAGTTTAACCGAAGTGACGGCAAGACCTGGCGTTAGCAATGAAAGTAAATTGGAAGCGCGCCGGACGAGCCCATTGTGTGGGGAAAACTGCAGTGCCATAGTGGATGTAATACCTCCTTGCCGGTGGGGACATGCTTCGCTAGTTTCACTTTCGCGAAGTTGCCCTTTCCGATCGTCTTGAGCAGCTTGTACTTGCCTGGAACAATATGGTGGTATGTTTAAAGATGATTCGAAAACTCTAATGGCAAATCACATTCTAGGCTTCAAATCGTTTTGGGCTTGCAATGAAAACATTTTTTTTGCCTCCCTCGCTCAGCGGCGTTAGAAATTGTCATATACGTGGTACTACTACACTAATACCCTGGTTCCAGCCGCATCAAGCCAAACTTATTACAACGCGCATCAAATCCAAAGCCATGCGGTTGCGGCGTAATTTGCAGCGCGGAATCAATGCAAGTAACTAATCGATCATGCGTCCAGTACGATCGATTAGTTACTTACGCGTATTGAATGGTCATAGGTAAACATAATGTTACTAGCGGGTATCCATTCTCCATACTAATACACTCGCGGTCAAAGAAACCGGGTCAGTACGAAAATCTGTAATATCTCCTAAAATAATAAAGCTAGGGACATGAATTAAACTGCATATTGTAGATAATTTTATACTGAATTAAATAACATCAAATGGTGGAATCGTAATTCTTTTGTTTAATAAAATTACATAGGAAACAAAAAATCAACCAATTTTACGTACAAAAATAAGCAGTAGGTACTTCACATACAACACAAAAAATAAAAATGAATACTTCGTATTGCCTCCTCGGGCTCTTCTTACAGCTTCTAGACGATTCGGCATGCTGTTTATTAAGTTCTTTATGCGTTCTTGCGGGATATTGTCCCATTCTTCCACTAACGCCTGTTTCAGGTCTCTAAGTGTAGCTGGGGCGGGGTTTCGAGCTCTTTTTTTTTTTTTTTTTAATTTATTTAACTTAACAACATAACATTTAGGAACTATCATTAATATCTGCCAAACTGCATAGCAGTTTGTCGGCAGAAAACCCAGTTTCCCTCCACCACGTAACATTAATATAGTACCTAACCTAACTTTAATTTTCATGGCTGACATGTGCCACAAATTGTGGAATAGAAATTAAAAAAGACTATCTTGCAGGCCTAGGCCTCCAATTTTGTATGAAATGCCATTACGGGTCTCTCGTCTCGCTTCGCCCGAGACGTGACACTTCGAAGCACACAACGTCAATCTTTTATTGCATGTTTGAGAAAAGATTATTATTGTACCTATAAGCCTCAGTTTCTTGGCATACAATAGTTACAACAGTGCACCCAGAGTGTACCTACCTACCACCTAAGAAAAAAAAAAAAAAATTATTGTTGTATGGGTGTTATGATATGACAAAAAAATTATTCTTAGAATGCGACCGGTATAATTCTCACATATTGGTGCTATTCAAAGTACCTATTTATTATTTAAAAACATAGTTAAACGGTCAGGTCCAGAAACATGAATACGATTTTCAATCTTATTTCCCAGACTTAAGTTCCCATATGCATTCATACTTCTAGACTCGACCGCTCAATACGTGCGAAACAAAAACAAAACAAAACAAAAGGTGGCTGGCCAGTTAGGTAATATTCTGTTCAAAAATGTCCAGAAGCAATTTTTTCAACCTTTTTTTGTACACAATTTTTGACAAATCTTGGCAGGATCTCATCAGGTCAGGAAAACCGTTTAAGATAGTAGGTATCAAGTACCTTCTGGTACGCTTTCCGTAATAGTTACATACCCTAGGCACTACCAGCCTTCTTAGAGATGCTTCCTTGGCAACGCTTCGCGTACGGTGTGTGTGATTTAATGGTTTTTTATAATCATTGCGTCTATACTGTTCTAGGGCCATTAGTAGCGAGCATTTTTGCTGCACAGGGAGTATATTACACTTCGAGAACAGTTTATCGTAATTGTGACTGCACACTTGTTTGGTGTTCTTATTTATCAAATACTTTAAGAATCTAACCTGTATGTTTTTAATCTGATTAACGTATGTCGAGAAAGTGCGGCCATAGCTACTCAGACCATAAGACAATATCGAGTCAACCAGGGCATGATATAAGGTATAAAGAGTTGATCTGTTTACTACTTTACGTAAGTGATAAAATTTTCCCAGTACTGACTTAAGTTTACAACATAGGTTATTGATGTGCATTTTCCAGGACAGGTGACAATCCACAGTCAGTCCCAGGTACTTGTAACTATCGACAAACGCTATCTCACTACAGGTACACTCTCGTCCTCCCCTGTGCAAGCAATCATATCCATGCCCGACTATTTTTATTTCAACCTGACTCTCTTTACAGTATGGGGAGCGTATGTACATACAATTAGTCTTATTAAGATTTATGATAATTCCATTGTCGTGAGCCCATTTAATTACATTGTCTAAGTCACTCTGCACCTTATCCTGCACAACTTTCAGATCTCTGTCGGCGTACAACATACAGGTGTCATCAGCATACATGTACACATTACAGTCTCGTACCACATTACACATACTGTTGACATGCATGATGTAGCCCACCGGTCCGTACACGGAGCCGGTGGGTACGCCGTAGAGCACGGGTGCACAGTCGCCGGCATGGCCTCGCACGACGGTGCGCAGTGCGCGGTCCGCCAGGTAGGCGCGGAGCCACGCGAGCAGGGGGCCGCGCACTCCGCACTCGTGCATGGCCTGCATCAGCTGCGAGTGGTCCAGGGTGTCAAACGCCTTCTTAAAGTCAATAAAAACCGCCACAATCTGTTTTTTCTCGTTCAGGCATTCATTTATGTAATCCGTAAACTCCGCGAGAGCGGTTGCGGTGCTACGGCCGCGTCTGAAACCGTGCTGTTCATTCGATAAAATGGCATGTTTTTCTAGAAATTCCGTTATTTGTCGGACTATGACTTTTTCTGTAATTTTGTTTATCACAGATAGAATCGCAATCGGTCTATAATTTGAATAATCTAAGTGACATCCTTGCTTGTAAATGGGTCTAATAAGAGCTACTTTTAAGTCATTCGGATATACACCTAGTTTTACACACATATTTATAAAGGATGCAATGATCGGACTAAGCTGCGTTTTAAAGCGTTTGACATCCATGACCCTTATCTCATCCGCACCAGGTGACTTCTCGCACGATAATCTGTCAATAACTCGCTCCACCTCATTAGCATTAGTACTTACGTATCGAAGCGTTACCATGGATTCACTAACATAGTTTGATCTTAGCAAGAATTTCTCATTACAGTTATGTTTTATGTTTTGTACTTCCTCTGTAAATGTTCTTGAAAAAGTATTGCAAATATTTTGAATACTATCCGTTTTACCTAGGTATTTCATAATGACATCGTCTAAGGTAGCCTGACTCTTTCCTAACCAGCTATTAATATTTCCCCATATTTTTCTACTGTCATGTTTACATTGCTCTAACTCAAATTTTCTATACTTATTTCTTGTCTTATGTATACAACTATTTACTTTATTTCTCAACTTAGTATATTGTAATCTATAGTTCATATTCTTAGGATTTGACTTCCATATCCTAAGAAGTTCGTCTCGTCTATTTATCATTTTGTTTAAATCTTTAGAGATCCATGGTTGCGCAACACGTTTATTCTTATGAGTCGGACTTATAATTTTTGATGCATCATATATATTCTTAAATACATTGGCCAACGTTAAATAAAGTAATAAAGGACATCTTATCATAGCTATTTCGTTCCAGTTCACCGCTTCCAGTTTTTCACCTACCGATCTATTATCAATTTTCATTGTTTTGTTATTTCTCTGTCGTTTGCACAGCTCACCGTTATCACCATAAGGCATACGTAGTCCTATGAGGTAATGGTCGGAGATATCGCAAACCAATAGGTACGCAGCAGGTTGCACTGTTGACGCTGGCGTAGGCCGCGCGCCGCAGTTGCCCGAGCGCAGCCACAGATGATCGATGCATGACGTCACGAGTCGCCCGTCCACTATCTGCTCCCGGGTGTTATCAGTAATCGCGCATTCCATACCGCACTCTGCCATTGCTGTTGTGTACTTCGCTACCGTTGTCTTTGAATTGTCGTTCAGGTTGATATTCATGTCTCCCATAACTATTACGTCACACTCTGATGGTATACTTTTAACGATATTCTGCAACTGGACAACAAAGTTTAGTTTATTAAGGTTTGGGGGTCTATAAACTGCTACTATATGCGATAATTTTTTGCCACTTAGCTTAAGCTGCGCATGGAGTATTTCCGCGTAGTCGCTGTCTATTACACCGGCTTCAAGTAGTAGGTCGCTCCTAGCGTATAGCAAAACTCCCCCGCCACGCCTAGTCTCTCTAGTTGTCCAGTGCATGTCATAGCCAGGTATAGTATATAAAGGTAGCTCATCCTCTTTCACGTTTATTTCGCTCAAAAATATTAAGCCTACATTCTTCATGCCATTGTTCAAAGTGACTAGTAACTGATTAAAGTTTTTTCTCAGGGAGCGAATATTTAAGTGCACTATGTGTAATTTTTGTTTGTGGCTAGCGACATCTTGTGTCCATTCATCCGAGTCCGTGTACTTCGTATATTCAATATCAGAGGTAATACTTGATAGGGGGTCCAACTTGGTATTTTTTGGAACTATTTAGGGAAAGTTATTAATTAAATAAAGGTGAATTGCAAGTAATTAAGCAAGCAACTAATTATGCAATCACTCCAGCTGCGATTTCAACGTATATATATCGCTTTCCGAGCGAATGTTGTGCACTTTTTTCTCACCTTCGTCTTTCCTTACGAGTATTCTCCCGTCCACGACCCATACATATTTAAAACCTGGTTTGAGCTCCATTCTTGCTCTCCACAGAAGATGCCTTGTAGTTTTGGTGAGGTCCTCGTTGATATATATAGGAGCATCGTTCTCGTCTTGGTAAACATCCGCGTTCTTGATCCGGTTCCTGCGCTTGCTCAGCCACTGGTCACGAGCCGCTCTGGTTGCGAGAGTTACGAGTACCCGCGGTATCTTGTTTTTGTCACTCACTTGTCCTACCCGGCGTACTTCTAGGATATTCTCGGTGCTTAAGTTTAGTTTTTCGGCCATTATTTCGACTACTTTCTTAGTATCTTCTCCCTCTAACTTCTCCAGGCCACTTACTACTATATTTTTGTCCTTGTCTTTGGCTTCCAGGACCGAAACTCTTTGTTCTAGTGCTGTAACACATTTTTCTAGATATCCGTTCCTTTGCTCCAGTGCTATTATCTTCTTGTCAGATCTCTCCTTTAGTTCTAGCAGCTCCTGGTATTTTACGGCATATATTTCTACCGTTCCAATTAGCCCGTTTAGGGATGTTTGCATGCCATATATTATATCCAGCTTCTTATTTAGCTCCTCAAGCACAGTTTCCGAGTTATTAGCTGGTGCAGCTGGGGCTGGAAGAACTTTAGGGCTCTTTGGACGCTTCGAGCAATCCTCACAAACACCGTTTTCCATCGCAGGGGCTCGAGCGCATTTTTTATGAAACACTCCGTCACATAATCCTTTACATTTCACTGCCTCGTCCTTGATAGACATAAAAAGCTTACACTTCTTACACTGTAACATTATGATAGTCAATCCACGTTTCACGATTAAGTATAGGTACGTATTTCTTTGATCACACGTCCTAGCGCGGGGGGGTTCGCGCGGTGACTCTTACACGCCTCCCAAGCTCGTCCCATACATGCTCAATCGGATTTAAGTCCGGACTCCTCGAGGGCCAGTTCATACAGTTGATACCAACCTCCAAAAAATAATCTCTGACAATTTGAGCTGTGTGTGGCCTGGCGTTGTCATGCATAAACATAGAATTTCCACCCATATTAATTAAGTATGGGCCGACATGCTCATTAAGAATCTCTTCTACATATCTTGCACTCGTTAATGATCCATTTTCTATTAAAACTAACTCCGAGCGACTCTCTGAAGAGATTCCAGCCCAAACCATGACTGACCCACCGCCGAACGCCACTTTTTCCTCAAAACATGCTGGAATAAAACGTTCACCAGGCCGTCTGTAAACTCTTTGCCACCCGTCATTTGCACGTTATCCACGTTAATCCCCTAGCCTGATCCCCCAGGGGAATTAGCGGCAATTATTTTATATTCAACTAGGAAAAAATGATAATGTTCGGTTATGGCGCTTCGCCGGACGCTACCGCGTCACGCTCGCTTCGCTCGCTCGGCTCGCGCGCTGTAGGGTCGCAGTTCAACTAACAACCTAACCGTTTTTTTCCCCTGGGGGATCAGGCTAGGGGATTAACGTGGACAACAGCGTCATTTGCATAGAGCATAAATCTGGATTCATCGGAAAACAAAATTCTTGCCCAATCTTCGTCACCCCAGTATCTGTGATCGCGGGCATAAAGTCGTCTTGCTGTTCGATGTATTCTTTCAAGTTTTGGGCCATTGGCCGGCCTATGTGGGGTCAAATTTGCTTCTTTGAGCCGCCGCCTGACAGTCCGCTCGCTGATGCCGTCTCTTCGGGTCTCTAAAAGCTGATTTTTCACTTCAACTGCTGTGAGGTGCCGATTTCGGAGCATGGTTGTAACAATAAATCGATCTTCTCTAGCTGTAGTACATCTTGTTTTGCCAGTTCCTGGTCTTCTAAGGTTCTGCCCAGTTTGTAGGTAACGTTGGAGGACTCGCTGCACTGTAGAAAGTGACACACCTGTTCTTCTCGCTGTATACCTCTGACTTCTTCCTTCTTCTAACATAGTGATGATACGAGTACATTCATCTCGTGTTAGCGGCATGATAGACATTCAAGAATGACCACAAAATAAAACAATGACAGCCTTTTATCATAGTTCTTTGACAGATTGAAAACAATTGCTTAAAAACAAGCAAAAGTAAAACGAACGCAATTTCAAATAAGTACCTAATTGGTTTTTTTTTTCAATTAAACCTTTTTCCAGTTACTACGTAGAACATTGAAGGTTGGATTTAGAAGGATATTAAATTCTCTATAAAACAGAGTTAGTTTCATGCAGATACGACCAACGATTTACAAAATATTGAGGTTTTCGTCACTGACCCGGTTTCTTTGACCGCGAGTGTATTATAAATGCGAAAGTGTGTCTGTCTGTCTGTCTTTCTGTATGTTACCTCTCCGCGCTTAAGCCTTAAACCACTGAACCGTTTGAAATATAACTTGGTATAAAGATAGTTTGAGTCCCGGGGAAGAACATAGGATAGTTTTATCACGGAAATGATGCCCTAAGGGGGTGAAATAGGGGGTTAAAGTTTGTATGGAATTACGATATATAATATAGGCGGACGGAGTCGCGGGCTAGTGGAATATATAAATAGGTTAGGCTAGGTAAGTATTTTAGCCTGAATATGATGATGATTTATATTGTATTTTTTTATTATCTATTAAGTATGAGTATGATGATATGATAGATGAAAATACCCTATTCACCCGACCGCGGTTGACAGTGTCACTTATCGTACCCCGGTCGTTTTACCGCGATAGTTTCACGCAAACGCGACAACCCTAACCACTCGAAACGGCACATGCTACGCGGTAATACGAGATGCCCATAGTTTGAGTTTTTTTACCGTCAAACATCGATTTTGTTAGGCAGAGGCTCTTCTAAGTATTATATTTATTCTGTGGTTTATGGATCCGTTTGGTTTATATATGCAGCGTACGCGCCATTTTCTTTTATATATTATCGTTAAATATTTATTATACCACGCAGAATGCATTTGTACCCTAGATAGAATAATGAATGTAGCTGTATACAGTACAGCCAAAAGCAAATATCCGCAGTTTTAGAATCATTATCCCAAGGGTTTGATTTTTTTTATTGGTAAGAAAAGGACACTTATATTTTACAAGTGACGTTGGAGGTGTTATTACCAAACTCGAGTGAAGTTGAGCAGGACGCCTTGCCAGTGTGATGGCAGGTGGACCAAAATGGTGTCGGATTGGTGGCCTCTTCTAGGTGAAAGGAGCTTCGGCCGTCCACTAGATCGCTGAGTGGACGACATTAGGAAGATCGCGGGTCACTCCTGGATAAGATTAGCTCAGGATCGGGACGTGAGGCGTATTCGAAGAGAGGCCTATGCTCAGCAGTGGGCGATAACGGGGTGAAAATTATGATGATGGAGGACACTAGCAGACTTTAAAGGAAACTCAGCTTTAAGCACTTAACGATTTCACTGCCAGGAACCCGCCTAGCGGGTGCCTACGCCGTACCTATAGTCGTTTTCCGCTACATATGTGGAAAACCACGGGGTCGGCTACGAGCGTAGCGCATAGCGATTCTTGGCAGTGATTGTGTTAACAATGTTTTACAAGAGATGTTTTTGATCGAACCAGAAGGCGACCAAGTCCAAGTGAATTTTTCTACATATAAATAACGAGCGTTTGCCCGTGAGCCCGTGACAAACATCCAAACTTTCACATTTATTATATAATAGGACTTGTTTTCCTATTAAGCATGGATAAGGTTTTTTTGGTGACTTTGTGAAGTTTGTTCAAACTAAGTCATATACGAAACGTTACTTTTTTTAAATATTTTTTGTACAGTTTTGATTTCGTTTATTTTTTTGTACATTGTGATTCTAAACTTACGTGTCTCGGGCTCAGGCAGAATATCAGTGCTTCTGTCGAAAGAGCGAAACGTAATAATATACAGTTAGTTATACGCTTCGCTAACTCAGTAGCCATGAACCCTCTTGTTTTGCTGCAACGCGCGCAGCAATTGTATGTTGATTTTTTTGTTATGTTACTATTATGTCTATTCTGTTCCATATTGTGTATCGAATATCACTACATAAAACAAAGGCGCTTCCCGCTGTCAGTCCCTATCTATGCTTAGATCTTTAAAACTACGCAACGGATTTTGATGCGTTTTTTTTTAATAGGTAGAGTGATTGGACGCTCAGAGACCTTATACATCTCTGGAATACTGAATAATATCATTAACTTTTGTTAATGCTGGATACAGATCTTATATCGAATGTAATGGTCATATTTTGCAATTTTGTTTTGTTTACATTAACTTAGTGACATTTAGTTTGTTAACCTTTTATATATCATTTTAAATGATTATTGTGTAAGATTACTATTTTATTGTAAATTACCGTTTGACATGTAAAAGTGCCCTTGTGGCCTATTTGCAGAATAAATAATTGATTGATTGATTGATTCAAGAGGAAGGTTTATATGTATAATATAGTACCCGTGCGAAGCCGGGGCGGGTCGCTAGTTTGTAATAATTTTGTTTTTGTACGATGTTGTTTCTGTGTTTGTGTGATTGTCGCAAACAAATAAATCTATCTATCTACTTTGTTGTAAAGAAAAACATTCATAGTTTGAAATACATTCAGGTCGATGTCCTCTCGGACGTCCAAGGTCCATTAGGTCTATCTCTGGAGCTCGCGCATCTGCAATAGGCAAGAGTTAGCGCAGAACCGGGAAGATGGAGCACTCTCGTGTCGGAGGCCAAGATTCATGTTGGGTCGCTGAGCCAACGGAGTAACTGAGTAAGTTTGTTAGCTGGGATCATAAGACACTAGTTAAATAATAACGAATTTTTCGCACGTATTCGGCTAACAGGCTTCGCCATAAACAAACTAGATTTTATGTGACAGCAATTAACTGCGACGCATACTAACCTAAAGTAATAAAATATCATACGCAAATATATTTACAATTTTGGGCTGCTATTAGAAAAAAGACTTTATCGCCGGGAAATAAGGACTTGATTCCTTTTCTCATAACATTTGCACCTTGATGGATGGATGGGCACAGGCAAAATTCAGATAGGCTATCTGTCGTTGCATATAATTAAACCTACTTGCATATTGTATTCATTGGTGACGAGCTTCGTGTACAAATTAAGGGGAGTACAGGCGTATAATAATTTATTGATAAAACTTATTGCTAACAATGTGCTTGCGTATTAATACATAGTACATACATTATTAAATGCGTCGGAACTAGGATGATCCTGTGTCTAAGACAAAGATAATAATTACAAACTACCTAATTAGTGCAATTTGTGTACAAGAAAGGTTTATAATATTATCGTTCATTTAGAAACAATTGGAATATAGAGCATAGTAACTTATGTCTATTTAAATGAAGAACACATTTGTCTTTTGACATTTTTCTTTTAGCTATAACCGTTTTCATTGGCTTACTATTCTTGCTATGGGGCTAGTTCGATATGTGTAAGATTGTCCCCTAACATTGATGTATCGAGCAAACGGAACAGTGTTCTATACTTCAGCTTGGACCGAGAATCGTTAGGCCCTAAGCAGACTGCGTTTTTTTCACGCGCCGCAGACGCGCGTTCCCCTACTCCTAGCGGATGGTAGTATTGAAACGCGCGTCGACGTCGCGTGAAAAAAACGCAGTCTGCTTATGGCGTTAGTCCGGCGTCCCGCTGTGCCGCTGTTCTCCTCTACAGGTTGCATTTCTCAACCGGTTCCGGTGAAATTTTGAGAGTAGGCTCAATAATTACCTATATAGATATTTTTTGTCGATTCACTTGCCTGTACGTTATAGTGCTTTATATCGCAGTTATTACTAACTATTATAATACCTCATGCCGCTTGCATTAAAATTACTTCGAAACTTATGTGTGCTTGCTAAATGTGGTGACATTTCGATTGCTACGAGGATACCATCATCAGGTCTATTCAGTTTTATATCACGGTTGAAAAAGTTTTGTTACACTAACCTAAAGTGTAAGTGTGGTAAATCGGCACAGTTGACTTTATTGGTAAAAAATCAGGATGTGAAGTGCAAAGCTATTCCTGGATTCCCTTAAAATCGCTAAAGTTAGTCCAATATTTAAATCCGGTAGCAAAACTGACCCCGGTAATTACCGTCCGATATCTGTGCTTCCTGTAATTTCAAAGATCATGGAAAAAAATATTTATAACCGGCTGTAGCAACATTTAAATTCCATTAACTTCCTGTCCGCCAAACAGTACTGCTTTCGCCCCAAATCAAACTCACTCTGTGCGTGTATAGTGTATAGTAACTACTTTAAAAAATAAAAATGATAAAAAAGAATTGGCATCAGTTGTATTCATTGATTTAAGGAAGGCATTCGATACGATAAGCCACAAATTACTTCTTAAAAATTTTCAGGAATAAAGGGAACCGCTGCCTAAATACTCTCTTACCTTACACACCATCATCAAATTGTAAAAATTGGAGATAGTCAGAGCATCCCCGAAAAAATAACTTACGGCGTCCCTCAAGTCTCTATTCTAGGCCCCTTACTATTTATAACGTACATTAATGATATATGTGATTTAAATCTAAATGGGAGTATCTCTTTATATGCGGATGACACAAGCCTCTTTTACTTTGGCAGTGAAATAACGGACGTAATAAACATGGCTCAAGACGACCTAAATACCTTAAATGAATGGTTCAAAAAAAATCTACTGACTATAAATGTAACTAAGACAAATTACATTATTTTTAGCGCGAAAAATAAGAGATTTAGTGATCCTCATCCTTTGACCATAGACAATAAACCTCTAACTAAAGTAGAATCGGAAAAATACCTAGGCCTAATATTAGACAGTCGCCTATCGTGGAAGCCACACTTTGAGAAACTTTGGTCCAAGCTGTCTTCCCTAAGGGCTATGTTAAGAGGCACAGTCCGATGTTTTCCAAGATCAGTTCGATATATTATTTACAACTCCTTGGTAAAGTCGTGATTTGATCGAACTATGGGGTTGTGCAGCCAAGGTAAATTTAACTACATTACAAAGAGCTCAAAATAAAATTCTTAAACTTCTCTTTCATTATAATTATCAAACCGAAACTAAAAAAGTATATAAGGAAACGAAACTAACGAACCTGTCCCAGCTGTATAAATATAATACATGTATACTGATACGGAAAATTCTTGACAGAAAGATTCACACCCAAATTTCATTCACCATAAAATCTCAGATCACAAAACGTTCAGCAAGACGTCCAAATGATATATGTCTTCCAGCTCCACGTACAAAATATTATGGGAAAAAGGCACCAAATCCTTTGCTGTATACCAAAAGACCCTTCAAAAACAGACTCTAGCCGATTTCTCGGATTTTGTATAATTTTTTTCCATGTACTTTTTGATAAGTTCTACAAACGTAAACGGATTAACATGAAAACCAAACTATTAAACTCTAAGTTAGTATAAAAATAAAATAAAAATAAACGAAGTAATAGTTGTCATAAAATATAATAGTATTACATCGCTATCACACTGGCTATCATCATAGCGACTGATACTCGACACGTAATAAGACTTACAATCGCAGCGCTCGGCTTACCGGCTAATCAGTTACTATGCGATGGACAATGATTTTACTTAGTTTTGTTTGTATTCTACCCACTTAGTTGTACATATTGCGGTGATAATATTAGATATATTAAGTCTTTTCTGAAATGTATTCTTTGCATTCGTACACATTGTTTACTTAGACTGAAGTGAATTGTATTCTTAAATTCTTAATTCTTAAACCATAGTTTATGGTTAGTCAAAAATTAAAAGACCTTGCCGGCTCGATTTTGCTCGACAACAATGTTGCATACAAATTCCATTATTTGTCGTGGTACAAACTTTAAAAAAAGTTAAAACGGCCATATAATAAAAGGTGTAGGTCCTAAACAGCCAAAACGGAAGATCAGTAGAGCAGCTGCGACTTATCGCGACTTTTTAGTTGTCTCAAATAACTGATGGCGTTTTCGGAAGAAAAATACGCTTCTAACTTATTATTTAAAAAAAAGGCGGCAATGCAAATATTATTCTGTTTTTACATACGGCTAGTTGTTTCTTCGGAAAATATAGAAAATTTACGTGGAACTGATTCCAGATTTAAAAGAAGCTGCAAGCTCAATTACCTAATTTGTTCCCTGCAAAGCCAAAAGACAAATATCTAAAGGCGTACGACAATTTCATGAAGTGGTGAGAAGAAAGCATGCCTTATCATTTTCAGAAAGTATATTCTTGTTTTCTTGCACAATTTTTGAGAAAAGCACTATATTTGTCGCAGCCGGAAGGGCAATTGCTGGCTTCGTATTAAATTAAACAGACTCCCAAGGTCGTCCATTTAAAATTAATACTCAGCCAGCAATTGCCTACTTCCCTTGCTTCGACAATAATGTACTATTGAAGGCTGTTAAAATAGTACATTACTGCAGGGACGGTTAAATAGGGATTGCCAGC
>CANPUT010000110.1:0-62000 GCA_947578815.1 Epinotia ramella
CGGGTTGCGCTAGCAAAGACGGATGCTGTGGTCTTCGGAGGGAGAGGATGGCGGCTGGGTGCCGTCGAGACGATCCCCGTTGGGGGTGAAGTGGTCCAGGTCAAGGCCCACATCAAATACTTGGGCCTGATCCTGGATCGCAAGTGGGACTTCGGGGAGCATTTCTCACTAGCTCCCCGACTCGTCGGCGCCGCGGCTGCGCTGGGCCGCCTCTTACCAAACATAGGCGGCCCAATGGCCCCATGTCGGCGCCTCTTTGCTAACGTGGTGCGTAGCATGGCACTGTACGGGGCGCCGATATGGGCAAACCGCCTGGCAGAGAGGACGAGGACTCTCCTCCGAAGACCACAGAGGGTTATCACCCAGAGGATGGCCCGATGTTTCAGAACGGTGTCATTCGCAGCTGCGTGCGCTCTGGCCGGGACACTGCCGTGGGAACTGGACGCGAAGCTCCTGGCGGAGCGCCACAGGGAGCGGGTAGAGGACAGGACGAGCGAGGTGCGCCTGGCTCCCCAAGAGGTTGCCGAAAGGCGACGAATGGCGGTCCAGCGGGAGCGGGACCGCTGGAAAGAACTGTTGGAGGAGTCCCCCTATGGCACGCGAACCATAGGGGCACTCCTCCCGTCCTTAGAGGTTTGGCTGGACCGCAAGACGGGCAGCCTGACGTACAGGTTGGTGCAGGTAATGACCGGGCATGGCTGCTTTGGTCATTACCTGCATGCATCACTGCGGTGCAGAGGATGACACGGCCCAGCACACTCTGGCGGAGTGCGCGAGCTGGGCCGTGGAGCGCCGTGCACTGGTTGCGGCGCTGGAGACGGACGATCTCTCGCTGCACAGTGTTGTAAGCTGTATGCTGAGCAGCGAGAGATCGTGGGAGGCAGCGGCAAAGTTCGCGGAGGAGGTTTTGACGAAAAAAGAGGAAGCGGAGCGAGTGCGCGAAGAGAGAGCCGACGCGCACCCACTCCGGCGCAGACGGGTGGGGAGGAGGCGGTTGCAATACATCAACCGCCTTCTCCCCCAATAAGGCCGGTGGGTTGGGGACCCACCACCAAACTGAGGCCTTACACGTCTGGGGGAGGGGTTGTCGCGTTGCCAACCCCTCCCTCCTTCGGCGCGAGGGTGCCCCCGGTGTAATGCCGGGGCAGCCGGGGGGACGTCGTGGTAGAATGCTTGCGACCCCATGGCGTCCCCCTACAACGGCAGCGAGGGTAACGCCGCTGGGTTTTTAGTGGGTAGTTCTCCTCCCCTCCCTCCGACCAATAGCTCGGAGGGGGTTGCGGGAGGAGAGAGCCCCACATAACCCCCCACCTTGGCCTCCCCCGGGCCCGGGGGGTATGCGCCCCCCTGGACTCTTTAGTCTAGGGGGGATAAACGCATTTTCCCAGCGATAAAAAAAAAAAAAAAAAAAAAAAAGGTTAGGTTGGGGTGCGAGGTCGGGTAACCTCCACGAGTGTCAGGGCTCTTCCAGTTCCTGTGGACCCTCACGGGTCTGCGGGAAGGGGAAGGATCTTGGCTGGTGCACCCTGGAGGCAACGGTAAGTGATTCGTCTACGGGAGAATCGCTTACCGGTGCTACCAATAACCCGACGGGGTGGGGCTGTGTTGCGCTGGTAGTTCCTCTGATGTAAGCAGAGGTCTATCCAAGGGTGACGGGTTTTTGTTGGTGGTCCTTATAAGGGGTTTAGTGGCCATTTGTGTTAGTGTGTGGTGGGAGAGACGGGCTCATCTAGTCTCGGTGTCGTTACTGGATGGGCTGACTTCAGTCACCGTCCTCAAGCTCGTTATCCTAAGTGATGAGGTGTCGTGGATCATGTCTCGCGGCCTTTGATAGGACCGGGGGCCTTGCCTTAGCCGGCTGGGCCAAGAGGATTTAACCTCAATAAAAAATGTTAGGTAAGGTTAGGTTAGTTTCCCGTGATACCGCCCGACCTCACGGTGTAATTAGGGTTACCCTGGTACAGGGGGCACTGCCTGGGTGGACCACTTATTTCCCCCATTCTCGTGGGAATCAAAATGAATAAATTAAAAGAAAACCAAAATATAGAGGAGGACGTTGATGTGGATGTGGAGGAGGCGGGTGCTTTGGGGCAGGACGCTAGCGTAGAGGATATGGAGGACTTGGGTGTTGCAGAAGGCGAGACCTCAGACGGGGTACGGGGTGCGGTTGTCAGTGAGTCTGTCACTGGTCGCGCTAAGAAGGGTCCGGGTGTTAAGAGGCAAAGGATAGGTGGAGCGGGTTCACAGCAGTCTGGAGAGGAGGACGATGAGTCGGACCCATCGGCGTTGGTGCCAACCTTGCGTCCGAGGGGCCGGCCGCCGACAACGGGGCATTATGTAGGGCTGGCTAAGGCTAAGGCCGCTCTGAATGCTGCTGTACAGGAGGAAAGGAGGCTCGCAGATGAGAAAGAGATAATGGAGGCGAGTAAGAGAGTGCGTGACCGGTCAGCCAGGCCGTTAAATAAGGCAAATGGGGATGCCTTGGCTTCTGAGCTGCGGGGTCGGGTTTGTGAAAATGCGGACCTTATTAACACAATTGCGGTCAAATCCAAGTCTCTGAAAGGAACTTGTGTCAGGGACTTAAAGGAGTCAGCCGACGCCATAAAGCGTGACGTTTCGGAGTTGGCGAAAAGATCACAGTCGGAGGAGAACGAAAAGCTCCAGGCCGCTAATGAGCGCTTGCAGGCGGAGTTAGTTATAGTTCGGAGGGAGATTGAGGAGCTTCGGAAGGAAGTGCAAAAGCAGTGGTCGCAAGTTGCTCCGTCGGTGGCAGCTAGTGATGGGCCGGTTGAGGCGCCTTCATCAATTCTCTCCATCATGGAGAGCTTTAAAAGTGAACTAGTTGTACTTGTGGGTGAGGTGGTGAATGCCAGGATAGATGCGAGGTTGGCTGCATTCTCAGTGCCAGCAGTGCGACCCTCCTTAGCTATGGATGTGGCTGCGGGAGATGTTTCGGCCGGTTCGGTCCGGGTGACTGCAGGCCCGTCAAAGAGTGCATCGGTGGCGCCTACGGTAAAAATGGGTAGAAAAGGGTCGAAAACAGCTGCCTCGAGGCGTAAGCGGGCTAAGCGTGTGACCTTGGCTGCTCGGGAGGCAGCGCGTGCTAGGAAGGAAGCACCGTTAGTAATGGTGCAGCAAGCTCCAACTCAGGAGGTGTACGCTACGGTGGCGGGGCGTAAGGGAAAGGGATCCAATAAGGCGCCCGGTACCCCGAAGGTGGCGCCGGTGCCAAAAGTGAAGCTCCGTCCGCCTCGTACCGCCGCGGTCACTCTGACATTGAAGCCGGAGGCAATTGAAAGCGGGATGAAGTATGAGACGATCTTGGCTGAGGCGAAGAGGCGCATAAAACTGGCGGAGGTAGGCCTTCAGCAGGTCCGATTTCGGGCGACGGCAACTGGGGCTCGAATGTTGGAAATCCCTCCCGGCACGGAGGATGCGGATAAGGTCGCTGATGCCCTGGCTGAGAAGCTTCGTGGTGTATTGGATGCGAGTGTTGTCACTATCCAGCGGCCTACAAAGTGTGTTGACATACGAGTCACGGGGTTAGATGACTCCGTGGTCGCGGAGGAGGTGGTGGCTGCGGTTGCTGAAGAGGGCGGTTGTGCCGTTGATGCAATAAGGGCTGGTGCTGTGGCTCGGAGTCCGAACGGCTCCGGCTCGCTATTTGTGAACTGTCCAGTTGTAGCTGCCAAGAAGTTAGTGGAGGCTGGGCGGCTTACAGTAGGGTGGATTTCGGCTAGAGTGGTACTCCTGGAGGCGAAGCCGTTACGCTGTTTCAAATGCTTGGAGCAAGGCCATGTGGCAGCCAAGTGCGATAGGGGTGTTGATCGCAGTAAAGCTTGCTTCCGGTGTGGTCAGGGTGGCCATAAGGCGAGAGAGTGCTCTGCTGATATAAACTGTGTGGCTTGTGCGGAAAAGGGTAAGCCAGCAGGCCATTACATTGGGAGGAGGGGCTGTCAAAGTGGACAGGCATTTAAGACCGCACAAGCAGCGGTTGGAGGTAAGAAGGCTGTCGGGGGCCCGGTAGCATCCCAGTCTTCACAGCGTGTCGCTGAGGAGGTTAGCATGGACATAACCCAGTAATGGCTGCTAAGTGTGTGCAAGCTAACATAAACCACTCCGCTAGGGCTCAGGATCTCCTGGTTCAGACCATGGCCGAGTGGCAAATTGGATTGGCAGTGGTCTCAGAACCCTATTTTGTTCCCGTGCGGGATGACTGGGTTGGGGATCATGATAGCACTGTGGCTATAATTGCCCCTGCTGTAGCTGGAGCATTGCCTTTGCGTGGTGTCGTTAGGGGTCAAGGTTTCGTTCTTGCCGTTGTTGGGGACTTGACGGTCATTGGGGTATACTTCTCCCCCAATAGGAGCCTCGCTGACTTTGAGCGGTTGCTTGCAGCGGTCGGAGCGCTGGTTGGTCAGGTGTCCTCCACCCCTGTGTTGGTCGCTGGGGACTTTAATGCCAAGTCAGCGGCTTGGGGTTCTCCTGTGGCAGATGCGCGAGGGGAGGTGCTGGAGGAGTGGGCAATTTCGCTGGGGTTGGTTGTCCTCAACGCCGGGTCGGAGAGCACATGTGTGCGCCGGTGGGGTGAGTCAATCGTGGATATCACGTTCGCTTCACGCGCCTCAGCTCGCCGGATTGGTGGTTGGAGAGTGGAAACGGATGTGGAGACGCTCTCCGATCACCGGTATATCCGGTTTGATGTTTCTGCAGTTCCGGCCTCGATGGGGGTGCAACGATCCCTTGGTGAGGAGGGCCCGCGTTGGGTGCTGGGCCGTCTGGATGGTGAGTTGGCCAAGGAGGCAGCAATTGTGGAGTCTTGGGGGGCGCAAGCGGATCTGATTGGAGAGGTTGAGCAGGATGCAGAGCGCTTGAGCAGTGCGTTCACACGGGTGTGTGATGCAGCGATGCCGAGGGCGAAACCGCATGCTCCGAGGCGTTGCGTGTACTGGTGGCGCCCTGAACTTCGTCAGTTGCGGGGTTCATATATAGCTGCGCGTCGCCAGTATACGCGTTGTAGGAGGCGACGGGTCAGGGACAGAGCTGAGGAGGACATTCTGTACGTCGCGTACCGGTATGCCTGCGGTGTGCTTCAAGCGGCAGTGGCGCAGGCCAAGGAGGCGGCATGGGAGGAGTGGTTAGAAGCTCTCAATCGGGATCCTTGGGGTAAGCCATATCGGGCGGTGAGGAAGAAGCTCCGACCCTGGGCTCCTCCTTTGACGAGCACTCTTCAGCCCGATCTGGTTGAGCGGGTGGTCATCTGTGGTGTCAGAGCCATACTCAATCCCTTCCCGGGGTGACTGGATAGGCGATGTGGACGGGTCTGTTGCATTAGTTGCGCGAGCGACGGCCGGTGGTCCGCCGCTGACAGGTGCGATAAAAGGGAGGGGCTATGTGGCTGCGCTCTGTGGTGAAATCTGGTTCGTAGCGGTTTATTTCTCTCCAAACCGCTGTCTGGCTGACTTTGAGCGGCTCTTGGATGAAATAGGGGCTCGAGTCGGTCAGTTTCGCCCACGCCCCGTAATCGTTGCTGGTGACTTTAACGCTAAATCCACGGCCTGGGGCTCCCCGGCGACGAATGCGAGAGGAGCAACCCTCGAGGAGTGGGCAGTTGCGTCTGGCTTGGCGGTCATCAACCAGGGAACAGCAGACACGTGCGTGCGGCAACAGGGTGGCTCCATCGTGGATATCACGTTTGCGAGTGCCTCCCTGGTGCGCCGTGTCCAGGGTTGGGAGGTCATGGTGGGGGTGGAGACATTGTCGGACCACCGATACATCCGGTTCGAAGTCGCCACACCCTCACAGACTCCGAACAACCCAAGCCGGAATGGCCCAGTCGGTTGCGGCCCAAGGTGGGTTCTCACTAAGCTCGACCGGGAACTGTTGCAGGAGGCGGCCATCGTGCAGGCCTGGTTGCCCGCACCAGAGGGAGAGGTGTTGGTAGGGACCGAAGCTTCCCGGCTCCGGGAGGCCATGTCGCAAATTTGTGACGCGGCCATGCCCCGGGCTAAGTCCTTGCCGCCAAAACGACACGTCTACTGGTGGACCGCTGAGCTTGCACAGATGCGCGCGGACTGCGTAGCTGCTCGGCGCCGGCACATGCGTCAAAAAAGGAGTAGGCAAACAGATGCAGACGAGGAACGACGCCTGTACGAGGCCTACAAGGCCTCCAAACTGGGGCTCTCGGTGGCCATAGGGCGTGCAATAGAGGCAAGTCGTGCCGAATTTCTGGAGATCCTCAACGCCGACCCGTGGGGAAGACCATACAAACTCGTCAGGAGCAAGCTGCGACCCTGGGCGCCTCCACTGACGCAGACACTACAGCCGGAGTTTATGGCTCGTGTGGTCGCGACGCTTTTCCCGGATAGGAGACCTCACCAGCCGCCTACAATGGCGCTGCCAGTGGTGAGACCAAGGGATGAGGAGACTGTCCCACCAATCCGCCCCGCCGAGTTGCGTGTGGCGGTCAACCGGCTCCGTGCTAAGAATACAGCCCCAGGACCTGACGGCATCCCGGGCCGTGCTTGGGCCCTGGCCATGGAGACCTTAGAGCCAAGAGTGCTGCGACTCCTGACCGCTTGCTTGGAGCAGGGTTGCTTCCCTAAGGAGTGGAAGGTTGGCAAGCTGGTCCTACTCCGGAAAGAGGGGCGCCCGGCGGAATCTGCATCCGGCTACAGACCCATAGTCCTGCTGGATGAGGTGGGTAAGCTTTTCGAGCGGATAATCGCGGCCCGCCTCACCAAACACATGGACTGCGAAGGACCGAATTTATCCGACTGCCAATTCGGCTTCCGCCGAGGTCGCTCAACGGTGGACGCAATTCAGCGGGTCAAGGAAATGGCCAATGAGGCCGTGTCCCAGGGTAGGGTTGTCTTAGCGGTGTCATTAGACATTGCCAACGCCTTTAACACCATGCCCTGGGACACAATAAAGGAGGCGCTGCGGTACCACCGAGTACCCCTCCACCTGTTCCGAGTTATAGAGGCTTACCTCAGTGAGAGGTTCGTCGTCTGGCCAGGGCAACAGGAATGGGGTAGGAGGGAAATGTCCCGTGGAGTTCCACAGGGGTCGGTCCTAGGGCCACTCCTGTGGAACATAGGTTACGATTGGGTTCTACGGGGGGAAAACCTGCGTGGTGTTAAAATCACCTGTTATGCCGATGACACGCTCGTGACGGCCCAGGGACCCAGCTACCGCGACGCAGCCGTGTTGGCGACGGCGGCGGTTGCCCACTGCGTCGGTAAAATTCGACGGCTAGGCTTGGAGGTGGCTCTAACAAAGTCCGAGGCCATATGTTTCTATGATCACCGAAGAGCACCCCCAGCCGGTGCCGAGATTGTGGTAGGAGGGGTTTCGATTGCTGTCAAACCGACGCTCCTGTACCTTGGCGTCGTACTTGACAGCAAATGGAACTTCAAAGCGCATTTTGAGCGCCTGGCACCCAAATTGCTGCGCGCGGCGGCAGCCTTTGGGCGTATACTGCCAAACCTGGGAGGGCCCAGGGCTTCATGCCGCCGTTTGTATACGGGTGTGGTGCGATCGATGGCGCTCTACGGTGCCCCAGTCTGGGCTGTTGCCCTCAGCAGCCAGAATATCGCACAGTTGCGTCGACCGCAGAGAGCGATGGCTCTGAGGGTAATCAGAGGGTACCGTACCGTAAGTACGGACGCTGCGTGTGTTCTGGCTTGTACCTTGCCATGGGACCTGGACGCTGGGGCCCTCGCGGCAGTATACCGCTGGCGCGTGGAGGCACACGACCGAGGCGAGTATCCGGCGCCTAGGGAGGTACAGGCGAGAAGAGACGCTGAGCGCCTTGAAATGGTGGAAATGTGGGAGGAGAGGCTGGAGCGGCCAAGTGCCGGCCTCAAAACCATCCAGGCAGTTCGTCCAGTTCTCCGACAGTGGTTGGACAGACGCCACGGTGCAACGACATTCCGACTGACGCAGATCCTCTCTGGGCACGGATGCTTTGGAAAGTATCTGTGTCGTATAAGGAGAGAGCCAACCGCAGCATGTCACCACTGTGACAACTGCCTGGAGGAGACGGCCCAGCACACGCTAGAGGTGTGCCCAGCCTGGGACGGAGAACGCCAAACCCTGCGCTCCATAGTAGGTCATGACCTCTCGCTGCCAACCGTGGTTAACAACATGGTCGGCAGCGACAGGGCATGGAAGGCAGTCCTCGCCTTTTGCGAGACTGTCATGGAAATTAAGGAGGTGGCCGAGAGACAGCGGGAGGTAACTTCCGAGGACCCCGGCCGCCAAAGGCGAATAGGGCGGAGGCGACGAAACTACGATCGCCAAATCCCGCCTTAACAGTGGCCAGGGCCGGCAGGCTTGGGGAAGTCTGTCGGCCGGATAACCAACTGGCCCGAGTCGGCAGTGCACGCGTCCACGCGCGCCAGTCATTCCGTGTCGGCGCAGGCAGGGCTAACATCTTTCCACCCTCCTGCTAAAGAGCTTGGGGCCCTCCACCAGGCCAGTCACCGCCGGGTCGCGGAAGAGTGCCTTTGGCGTGCCCGTAACCCGGCAATATCGTGACGAGATGGAAACCGTGGGGTTTTAGACGGTAGTCCGGGCGGTTCCCGGGAGCCCGTCATAACCGCCCTGTCCCACCCGGACATGGCGGGATGCGTAAAGGCATTTCCCCACGTAAAAAAAAAAAAAAAAAAAAAAAAAAAAAAAAAAAAAAAAAAAAAAAAAAAAAAAAAAAAAAAAAAAAAAAAAGGTTGCTGTAGCTGGAGCATTGCCTTTGCGTGGTGTCGTTAGGGGTCAAGGTTTCGTTCTTGCCGTTGTTGGGGACTTGACGGTCATTGGGGTATACTTCTCCTCCAATAGGAGCCTCGCTGACTTTGAGCGGTTGCTTGCAGCGGTCGGAGCGCTGGTTGGTCAGGTGTCCTCCACCCCTGTGTTGGTCGCTGGGGACTTTAATGCCAAGTCAGCGGCTTGGGGTTCTCCTGTGGCAGATGCGCGAGGGGAGGTGCTGGAGGAGTGGGCAATTTCGCTGGGGTTGGTTGTCCTCAACGCCGGGTCGGAGAGCACATGTGTGCGCCGGTGGGGTGAGTCAATCGTGGATATCACGTTCGCTTCACGCGCCTTAGCTCGCCGGATTGGTGGTTGGAGAGTGGAAACAGATGTGGAGACGCTCTCCGATCACCGGTATATCCGGTTTGATGTTTCTGCAGTTCCGGCCTCGATGGGGGTGCAACGATCCCTTGGTGAGGAGGGCCCGCGTTGGGTGCTGGGCCGTCTGGATGGTGAGTTGGCCAAGGAGGCAGCAATTGTGGAGTCTTGGGGGGCGCAAGCGGATCTGATTGGAGAGGTTGAGCAGGATGCAGAGCGCTTGAGCAGTGCGCTCACACGGGTGTGTGATGCAGCGATGCCGAGGGCGAAACCGCATGCTCCGAGGCGTTGCGTGTACTGGTGGCGCCCTGAACTTCGTCAGTTGCGGGGTTCATATATAGCTGCGCGTCGCCAGTATACGCGTTGTAGGAGGCGACGGGTCAGGGACAGAGCTGAGGAGGACATTCTGTACGTCGCGTACCGGGATGCCTGCGGTGTGCTTCAAGCGGCAGTGGCGCAGGCCAAGGAGGCGGCATGGGAGGAGTGGTTAGAAGCTCTCAATCGGGATCCTTGGGGTAAGCCATATCGGGCGGTGAGGAAGAAGCTCCGACCCTGGGCTCCTCCTTTGACGAGCACTCTTCAGCCCGATCTGGTTGAGCGGGTGGTCAGTGCCCTTTTTCCGGCTAGGGGTGCCTTTGTGCCTCCAGCGATGGCGTCTGGTCCGGGTCCGCAGGTGTCAGTGACGGAAGTGCCTCCGGTAACTGAGGCTGAGTTTGGGGTGGCTGTCCGGAGGCTGCGGTCCAAAAAGACGGCCCCTGGTCTGGATGGGATGCCGGGTCGGGTGGTGGTTATTGCGGTATCAGAGATGGAGGAGAGAGTCCGGGCCCTCTTTACTGCTTGCTTGTCGCAAGGGCGGGTGCCTAGTAGGTGGAAAACGGGGAAGTTGGTGCTTCTCCGGAAGGAGGGGCGCCCTCCCGATCAGCCGTCAGCCTACCGCCCGATCGTGCTGTTAGGTGAGACAAGCAAGCTGTTTGAGCGGGTGCTCGGAGCTCGCATTGTTAGGAGTATGGAGCCCGGCTTAAGCGAGTGGCAGTTTGGCTTTCGTCCTCTCCGTTCGACGCTGGATGCAGTTGCTCGGGTTGGGGACATTGTATCGGAGGAGGTGTCCAGGGGTGGGGTGTTGATGGCTGTGTCACTGGATATATCCAATGCCTTCAATACCTTGCCCTGGGAGACAGTTGAGGCGGCTCTTCGGTACCACAATGTACCGTCCTACCTGCAGAGAGTTGTAGCAGATTACTTTGCAGGTAGGATGGTGACCTACCCCACGAGGGAAGGATGGGGGCGGAGGATGATGTCTTGTGGTGTTCCGCAGGGGTCGGTTTTAGGGCCACTCCTGTGGAATATCGGTTATGACTGGGTGCTGCGCGGAGCCAATTTGCGGGGGGTTAGTGTCACCTGTTACGCAGACGACACGCTTGTGACGGCCCGTGGCAGTACTCATCAGGAGGCTGTGCAGCTTGCCAGGATTGGAGTTGCTCATGTTGTGGAGCGAATTGGTGCACTGGGACTGGAAGTGGCTCTCCACAAGTCAGAGGCCCTAGTTTTCCATGGGCCTCGTAATGCGCCTCTTCCGGGAACAGTTTTGTCTGTTGGGGGAACTTCCATCGCCGTTGGGTCGACGATGAAATATCTTGGACTCGTCCTTGACAGCAGGTGGAAGTTTGAAGAGCATTTTCGGCGTTTGGCTCCAAAGTTGGTGGCTGCAGCCGGGGCTCTTGGGCGGATTCTCCCAAATCTAGGTGGGCCAGGAGGTGCGTGCCGCCGTTTATATGCTGGCGTGGTACGGTCAATGGCGCTCTATGGAGCGCCTATATGGGCGGGCACTCTGAGTGCTCGAAGTGTATCCCAGTTGCATCGTCCGCAGAGGGTTATAGCACTCAGAGTGGCAAGGGCGTACCGCACAGTGTCGGGCGTGGCTGCTTGCTTGCTGGCTGGTAGCCCGCCTTGGGACCTCGAAGCGGAGTTGCAGTCGGAGGTCTATTGGCGGTTACAGGCAGCAAGAAGGGCGGATAACTGGCCTGCGCCGAGGGAGGTGCGCCAGTGGCGGGAGGAGTCACGGCATGTCCTCTACCAAAAATGGTTAGAGCGACTGGAGACCCCGGGAGTCAGCCGGGACCTAGTGAATGCTGTTCGGCCTGTCCTGGAGGAATGGGTCGAACGCGAGTACGGCGCACCCACTTTCCACCTCGCACAGCTCTTGACAGGCCATGGATGTTTCGGCAAGTACCTGTGTGAGGTGGTGGGGAGGGAGCCCACGTCGGAGTGTCTCCATTGTAGCGGAGGAGTCGTGGACACGGCCAAGCACACTCGTGAGGAGTGCCCAGCATGGGTGGAACCGCGCGCTGCCCTGTGTGCGGCTATTGGTAGGGACCTCTCACTGCCGGCTCTGGTCAGTAATATGGTCCGAAGTGAGGAGGCATGGGCGGCAGTGGCCACCTTCAGCGTTGCGGTGCTGACACAGAAGGAGGCGGCGGAGCGGATGCGTGAGGACGATCCGAGTTCAGTTCCGCAGCGTCGTAGGAGGCCAGGCAGGCGGCGAAGGGCCTTCGCAGACCATATGCTGCCGCCGTAACGGGGACCTGCGGGTGACGGGTCGGGAGCTCCGTCATCCGCATGGGAAAGGTCCTGAGCTGGTCAGCCCCCATGGTGTTCTGGGGTGCCAAAGGCGGAGTGGGTACCAACGTGCTCCTACCATTTATGGATGGGCCTGCAAAGGCAGCGCTGGCGGGGTTCCGGATGTGTGCGATAGCGTTCCCGGGGCTCTGTCTTAAGGCGAGTGTTGGAACACCCCAGGGGTTTTAGTCCGTGCGAGTCGGACATACCCACTCGGTTTCTTCCGAGCCGGGTGGGATCCATAACGGATTTCCCCTGGGTAAACAAAAAAAAAAAAAAAAAAAAGGTTAGGTTAGGTTAGGTTAGGTTAGGTTAGGTTAGGTTAGGTTAGGTTGGGGTGCGAGATCGGGTAACCTCCACGAGTGTCAGGGCTCTTTCAGTTCCTGTGGACCCTCGCGGGTCTGCGGGAAGGGGAAGGGTCTTGGCTGGTGCACCCTGGAGGCAACGGTAAGTGATTCTTCTACGGGGTAATCGCTTACTGGTGCTACTAATAACCCGACACAGGAAGGAGGGGGCTTGAGTGTTCCAGTGATCCCTGAGGCTGTACCGGATAGGGCTACCCATACCGGGGAGGCAAGGGGTGAGGACCCGGGAGCGACGAGGGAGGGCGCCTAGTGGCGCGGGGGCCCCTAGAGGGCCCGGAACGGCTCTCTCCGCGTCCATCTGACCAGAAGATGGCGCTGGAGACGGGCAACGGCCGTAAAGGCAAGGAGGCGGGGTGGTTTACCCAACCACCAATAGGGGAGCCCACGCCAGCTCCCCTTGAATCCCGGAACCCGCAGCACTCTCCCAACAACCCCCATCTATGGCGGCATGGGGTACGGGAGGTGCCAGCTTTTAGCGCGCGGACCGGAGGGCTTGCCTTAACTGGCCGGCCCGCGGGAAGGAAAACCCTATAAAACCCGACAGTGAAGTCGTTAAAACCTCTGGACACCGCCCGACCTCCAGAGTAAATAGGGTTACCCAGGTACAGGGGGCACTGCCTGGGTGGACTTCTCTTCCCCCATACTCGTGGGATTAAAAATGAATGGAAAAAATAAAGGAAAAAAAACAAAACTAAATGAGGACGCGTCAAAAGACGGAAAGGGGACACTTAAAACTAACACGGATACGGAGGCCTTTCGCCCTAGCCGCAGCCTAGCACGCTCACCAGTGCGATGGGAGAGCGGTAGCCCGCACATAAACCTGGACGCGGACATGTTCCAGATCGCGCGGAAAGGTGCGGACGGCCCAGTGTACGACGGCTCTGGCGTCCTCTTGCCGCAAGGGGGTAGGGAGCGCCCCGCGGAGATGGCCCCGCGCTTACTATTGGCGGCCGTGAGTGCGGAGCAGACGGAGGATAGCCTGACGCCGACACTGGAGGGTGGGCTAGAGGCCCGTTTTGAGTTGGTCCCCAGGGTGCTGCTGACGCGCCTGGAGGAGCAGAGGGAGACTGACGGAGGGGAAAGTGCGTCCCGCACCATCGAGGCTGCTCGCCGGCGGCCTGGACCGGCCTCGAAGCGAAGGTACAGAGCCAGGGCCAGTGGGCGGGTGCCTCCATGCCCGCTAACTCCCTTCAAGCTCGGGAACTCGGAGGAGGTGCGGGAGTCGTCCGTCGACTCCCCTGTGCCCGGATCGGACGCGGAGGACTGGACTGAAGCCAACGACCCAAGCGTGGAGGATCGGGAACCGGTAGTTCTACTGTCCCCGTCAGAGGGCATGGAACTGAGAACTTGTGGGAAAAGAGGACACCAGGACCAGCCAGGTGACCCGGAGCCGGAAAATGGGCCCAAGGCTAATACGGCTCGTAGAGGGAGGCCCGTGTCTCTACTATGTGGAATTAGGGGGAGAAGGGGGAGGAAAAAAGGGAACAATCTGCCCACTAATCCCGACTTCAGGAAACGGAGCCCGGTACAGGAGGCGCGTTTATCGCCAACCCTTGCGCCAAGTGACTCCATCATTGAGATCATCCGCAAAGAAGCTCATGCGGTCCTTGATGAAGCTCGGAAGTCGGGGCACCTCAGTGGAAGGGTCCACGGCCGTATAAACCGGGCGTGCCGGGAAATCCTACTCGGTGCGGAGAGTTTGCAGTCGCGCGAGGCAGATGAGGAAATGCGGGTCTTAAAAGCGGACAACAAAAGGATGAGGGAGCAGTTGGCCCAATTAACGGAGGAGACCAAGGCTCTCAGGACCGCGTTTTCGGAGAGGGCCAACCGGCCCCCGGTGGCCAAGCCTGCTGAAAATCCTGCCTCAGCTGTGACGGATCTCCTAGCGGAGCTCAAGGAGGACCTAAAAAGGGACCTCCTTGTGTCGCTAGGAGAAATGATGAACGTAAGAATCGGAGAGGTCAAGAGTCTCCTTCCACCTGCCCCGAACCTGCGTCCGTCTCTAGCTGCGGACCATAACAGGGAAGGGACCGCAAGGGAAGTGGAGAGGCAACAGGGCCCTTCTCCTGTGCAGCCCACGTCAGCAGCAGGAGCGCCGGCATCAAAAAGGGCCACTACAGGGGCTACATTAATGCCTCCTGCCAACACCGGGGCGCCCACAGTGGTTAAGAGCCAGAAGAAAGGGAAGAAAAAGAAGAAGGGGAAGGCACCGAAGCAAGTCCCGCAAACAGGGTCGGTGCCACCACCAGAACCCCAGCTACCGGCACAACCACAGACCGAGTCAGAGTGGACGGATGTGGTGGGTAGGAATGCGAAGAGGACGGCTAGTAAAGCAGCGGCCGCGGCAGCACGACCTGCAGCCAAGGCTTCTACGCCAAAGCAGCGGAAACTGGTCGTTCCCAAAACAGCCGCCATCGTGGTGGCTCTCAAGCCGGACTCAAAGGCCACTTACGCCTCCATCATGGCAAAGGCGACGTCTCTACAGCTAGCGGAGGTGGGGCTGGACCATGTCCGTGTCCGGAAGACGGCTGATGGGGCCCGCATAATTGAAGTCCCTGGAGCGGACAATGGCCGAGCTGCCGACTCCCTGAGAGAGAGGCTTGAGGGCCTTATTGGAGATGATGCGAGGGTGTATCGTCCCGTCAAGATGGCTGACCTGTTGGTGACTGGCCTCATGGAGTCGGCAACTCCCGAGACGGTGGCGGCTGCGGTGGCTGCAAAAGGTGGCTGCAAGGAGGAAGAGGTAAAGGTCGGTGCCGTTCGGCAGGCCTCTAGCGGGACGGGGTCAGCCTTTGCCAAATGTCCAATTGCGGCAGCGACCAAAGTGTTGGAGGGTGGAAGGTTGCTGGTAGGATGGGCGAGTGCGGTAGTTAGAGCACTCGACCCGGCACCACTACGGTGCTATAAATGCATGGGGACGGGACACACCAGGGCGACATGCACCTCGCCAGTGGAGAGGGGCAATCTCTGCTTCCGTTGCAGCAAGCCGGGCCATAAGGCGGCGGAATGCACGGAGACACCTTTCTGCGCGGTGTGCCACTACTCCAAGATTGCAGCGGGACATATCATGGGAGGTACAGCGTGCGCACCTCCGCGTGTCCGAGGAAGGGAGCCCTCTGCAAGGACTCTGGGGACCTCCAACAACAGCTGTGCGGGGTCAACTGAGGGGCAAAACATGGAGCACTGATGCCAGTACGACCTGCATTTCGACATACACTCGAGGTCCTCCAATGCAATGCTAACCACTGCGTCCGCGCACAGGATCTTATGGTCCATCACATGGCGGAGTGGGGAATCAGTGCCGCCGTGGTGGCCGAGCCTTACTTCGTGTCCCCCCAACCTAACTGGGTGGGGGACACCAGTGGCTTGGTAGCGGTGGTTGTCCCTCCAATCGGCAACCACCCGCCAATCACCAAAATAAGGAGTGGTCTGGGCTACGCAGCGGTCGAATGGGGGGGAGTGGTGCTGATAGGTGTCTACTTCTCACCCAACCGGCCGCTGTTCGCATTTGAACAGTTCCTGGAGGAGCTTGGGAGGGTGGTAGGTGGAGCTGCGCCGGCACCGGTTCTGCTCATGGGGGACCTCAACGCAAAAAGCATGGCGTGGGGTTCCCCCAGGACTGACCAAAGGGGAGAAGCTCTGTGGGACTGGGCAACGGGCCTGGGGCTGGAGGTCCTAAACCGGGGCACGGCCAATACTTGCGTGCGTCGGCAGGGGGGGTCCATCGTGGACATTACGTTCGCGACCCCAGCCGTTGCGGCGCGTATCTCAGATTGGCGTGTCCTGGGGGATGTGGAGACCCTCTCTGATCATTTATATATCAGACTGAGGGTCACTAAAGAAGGGCGGGCCCAGCCATCGGATCCCGCCCTGCAAAGACGGAGAGGAGCCTTCCCCAAATGGAGTCTGGGTACTCTGGACCGAGATGCGGCCGAAGAGGCCGCAATGACTGAGGCAAGGTGGGGACGAGCACCGGACCGGTCGCGGTGTGTGGAGGAAAGGGCTCTGCAGTTCCGTAGGTCGCTGGCGGCGGTATGTGACGCAGGCATGAGAAGGGCGGGGAAGCCGTTAGCGAAGAAGCGGGTGTACTGGTGGTCCGAGGAGGTCGCGGCTCTTCGTCTGGTCTGCAATGGGGCGCGGCGAGAGTACACCCGATGCCGGCGGCGGAGACACACTCCCGAGGAGGAGGAGCTTCGGCACAGGGCGTTAAAAGAGGCTAAGGGGGCCCTGTGTCTTGCTATTGCAAAGGCTAAGGATGCCGCGCACGAGACGTTCCTGGCCATCTTGGACAGGGATCCATGGGGGCGGCCCTACAGGGTCGTACGCAACAAAATGCGTAACGGTCCCACCATGGATTCTCTGGAACCGGAACTCCTCACGCAAGTGGTGGAGGGTCTCTTCCCGCCCGCTCTCGACTTCACCCCACCGACGATGCAGGAGCAGCGGATGGCGGACCCAGAGCCGGTGGCAGTGACACCGATTACGGAGGGGGAGCTGATGTGGGCGGTGCACCGGCTGAGGGCCGGTAAAAAGGCCCCTGGGCCAGACGGTGTGCCGGGAAAGATCTTGCCGATCGCGATGGGCCACCTTGGGAGCCGCCTAAAGGACTTGTTCGATGATTGTCTGGAGACGGGGCGGTTCCCGGGGTGTTGGAAGGAGGGCAAGTTATGCCTCTTGCGGAAAGAAGGTCGGCCGGCGGACTCTCCCTCCGGGTGGCGGCCCATTGTGTTGCTGGACGAGACCGGGAAGATGTTGGAGCGGATACTCGCTTCCCGGATCGTCCGGCATTTAGACAATACGGGCCCCAATGTGTCCGACCGCCAGTTTGGCTTTCGAATAGGACGGTCCTGCATAGACGCATTGGGTGCCCTTCGAGGGTTTTGTTTGGAAGCAGCGGAGAGACGGGAGGGGGTGGTGGCGGTGTCATTAGACATCGCCAACGCGTTTGGATCCCTCCCGTATTCGGTAATTGGGGAGGCGCTCCAATATCATGGTGTGCCTGCCTACTTGAGGCGCATAATAGAGCACTACCTCACGCAGAGGGTAGTGCTCTACGAGGAAAGAGGAGGGCAAAGAAGGTCGAGGCCCATGGCATGTGGCGTGCCCCAGGGGTCCGTACTGGGCCCTTTACTATGGAACTTGGGGTACGATTGGGCCATTAGGGGTGCCCTCCTCCCCCGGATGGCTGTCATCTGCTATGCGGATGATACGATGGTGGCTGTCCGGGGTGCGGATATGTGGGAGGCTCTGCGGCGGGCAGAAGTTGCCGCGGAGCAAATGGTGACCCGCATCCGGCTGCTGGGCCTGAGAGTGTCCCTCCCAAAAACAGAGGGAATAATCTTCGGGGGGAGGGGCTGGCGGCCGCCTGCGGGTGCCACAATTAGAGTGAGCGGGGAGGCGGTCCAGGTGAAGCCTCATATAAAGTACTTGGGGCTCATTCTGGACCGCAAGTGGAACTTCGGGGAGCATTTCCGCCAGCTTGCTCCCCGAATAGTGGCGACGGCGTCAGCTTTGGGTCGGCTGCTGCCCAATGTAGGGGGGCCCTCCGTTGTGTGCCGCCGCCTGTATGCCGGGGTCGCCCGGAGCATGGCCCTTTACGGGGCCCCAATTTGGGCGGACCGGCTTAATGCGGCAAATAAGGCCCTGCTTAGGAGGCCACAAAGGGTGGTGGCCAACCGTATCTGCAGGGCCTACGGAACGGTGGCCTGGGCGGCGGCATGCGCCTTAGCAGGCACCCCTCCGTGGGAGCTGGATGCGGAGATGCTGGCCGAGGTGCACAGAAACCGGCTAAGGTGGAGGGCTTCGGGGGAATATCCCGCTCCCGAAGAGGTGAGGGCCGCTCGCAGGCAAACGGAGCGGCGATTGAGGGACAGGTGGAAAGCGGACCTGGAAGAGTCGCCATATGGACTCCGCACAATAGGGGCACTCCTCGGGTCGTTCGACGCCTGGCTAGAGAGGGCCCATGGCAAGGTGGGGTTCCGGTTGACGCAGGTGATGACCGGACATGGCTGTTTCGGTCATTACCTGCACAGAATCGGAAGAGAAGAAAGCCCCATCTGCCATGAGTGCGGCGCTGAGGATGACTCGGCCCAGCACACGCTCGAGTGGTGCAGCGGATGGGCCGAGGAGCGCCGCACTATGGTGACGGCCCTCGGTGCGGATGATCTCTCGCTTCTCAGTGTCGTGAAGGCCATGCTGGGAAGCGAGAGATCGTGGGAAGCGGTGGCCTCCTTTTGCGAAACAGTCATGTCGCAAAAGGAGGCAGCGGAGAGGGAGCGCGAAGACAGTGCGGACGCGCTCCCGCTCCGGCGCAGACGGCGGGGTAGAGCGCGCGCGCGGTTTGCGGCCGCTGATCGCGCCTTACCTCAGTAGGGCCAGTGGGTAGGGGACCCACATTGCACGGCCCTACATGTCTGGGGGGAGGGTCAAGCGTCCTGACCTTCCCCTCCTTTGGTGCGGGTGTCCTGGCGCGGGTATAGCCAGGACTGCCGGGGGGCGTCGTGGTGGAATGTTCGCGATCCCATGGCGCCCCCCTTAACGGCAATGCGGGTGACGCCGGTGTGTTTTTAGTGGGTATGCTCCTCCAGTCACCATCACTCGGATGGCTGTAGGAGGAGAGAGTCCCACATAACCCCCAAATAGCCTTCCCCGGGCCGGGGGTATGCGTAAAGCATTTTCACACCGTCAAAAAAAAAAAAAAAAAAAAAAGGTTAGGTTAGGTTGGGGGCGGGGTGGGGTGCGAGGTCGGGTAACCTCCACGAGTGTCAGGGCTCTTCCAGTTCCTGTGGACCCTCGCGGGTCTGCGGGAAGGGGAAGGGTCTTGGCTGGTGCACCCTGGAGGCAACGGTAAGTGATTCTTCTACGGGGGAATCGCTTACTGGTGCTACTAATAACCCGACACAGGAAGGAGGGGGCTTGCGTGTTCCAGTGATCCCTGAGGCTGTACCGGATAGGGCTACCCATACCGGGGAGGCAAGGGGTGAGGACCCGGGAGCGACGAGGGAGGGCGCCGAGTGGCGGAGGCGCTGGCGTTTGTGGTTGGCCGCTCCCAGCATGCCTCAGCTCATCTGAGGTGGCAAGGGATGCGGCCGTCTGCGCCCGGTAGCCTGCTTGGCAACCACTGGGCAGCGGTGGCGGTGCAGCGGCCGTCTGTGGGCGGCGTGGGAGGGCAGGCTTTCAAGGCTTGTGGCGCGGCCCTGCTGGCGGTCGCCTTCGTGTGGCTGCTGGTCGAGTCGGGCAACCCGTAAACTGCACTGAGCGGACCGGGGGCGTTGCTCATTGAGAGTAGCGCCGCGTGGAAGAAAACCACTATAATAAATCACCCCAATCCCAAGGTTGAGCGGATCGTGCCGATGGGATGCGTGGCTGGAGGGAGTCCAGTCCCTAGCGTGCGGGGGAGCTCACCCCAGAAAAAAGAGACGACGATGTGGATGCATTGCGGGATAACATCATGACAAGCAGTTTAGATTATCTCCGAGCGGGTAACCAATCCCGTCCATCTGCTTCGGTGGATGGCTGCCCCATCGTATACGGAGGGGGCAAAAACTGCTTCGTGGGCCGGCCAGATGCCGGCCTCCGTGAACACGACTTTGGCTGTATTACACCGGACTTTGATCGCAGAGGAGTTTTAAGGCTGAGAGGTGGAGTTGGGACTGATGGAGGTGGACCCAGTTCTGAAAAAACGGCGGGGAAGACCGCCCTTATGGCGAGCGCCTACAGCCCCACGGAGGAGAAAGAAGAGGCCTTCCGCCCCCGCCTCACCCTCGTACGCTCACCAGTGCAGGGGGAGGGTGGCAGCCCGCACATCGACCTAAACGCGGCCGCATTTCAGATCGCGCCGAAATCCTTTACAGACGGCCCAGCGCGCGACGGCGCTGGCCGCTTCTTGCCGCGAGGGCGGAGCAAGGAGCGCACCGTAGAGGGGGCGTCGCACTCAGGGTGGGAAGCCCCAAAAGAGAGGAGCGCGCGGGCGCTGGTACCGGAGGGCGGGCGAGAGGCCCGTTTGGAGAAAATCCCCCGGGTGATTCTGACCCGTTTGGACGAGGGAAGCGTGCCACGGGGGGATCCGGCGCAGGATGCGGACGAGACTGGGTGCACAGTGCGAACCGTCTCGCCTGTCGGAGCTGACGCGGAGGGGCAGCGGCCATCCTCCGCCGACGAGGCTTATGCTCCGCAGAGGAAAACCAGAGCCAGGGCCAGGGGGCGGGTGCGCCCATGCTTGACTCCGTTTAAGTTTGGAGACCCAGAGGTGGCGCAGGAGTCGCCCGTTCACTCCTTAGTGCCCTGGTTTGACGCGGAGGACCCGCCGGAGCCGGCGGTGGCGGGCGTGCCTGACGAGGCGGACAGAGGCTCCCAATCCCTCAGTGTGCGTGCCCAGTCACTGAGCGGCAAGCTCTGGCAGGCGCCCCGAAAGAGGCCTCGCCTTCAGAAAGATGAGGACGAGGAGAGGGATGAGTCCAGCCAGTCTTCGGCAAGTGGCAACTCGCCCCCGGTGATAAGGGGGAATGCGTTTTTAAACGCAACACGCAGGGAGGCCTCACGGTTACAGGCGGAGGCCGATATCGCAGATCGGGCGGCGGCGGCGGCAGTAGCCAGAAAGAATCGCAGACCGCGAACCAAACTCTCGCTCAGCGATACGGCTGACAAGTCGGCACAGGAACTGGCAGCCCAGATGCTAGACGACGCAGACACCGTCTACAGGGTTGCCACGACGTCCGGCAACCTAAAAGGCACATCTGTGCGCGATCTAAAAGACGCGGCAGCCTCATTTAAGACCTATGCGGAAGAACTTAGGGGGCGCAATATCTCGGAGGAAACTAGGCGGTTAGAGGCGCACAACAATCGCCTTAAGGCTGAAATGGCGAGTCTCCGCAAGGAGATGGCCGAACTGAGAAGTGACATGGAGAGGTTCCAAAATCAGGGCACTCTAACCGTCTCCAAACCGGTAATGATCGAGGGGCCGTCCTCTGACCGACTTGTCAACCACAGTGATCTGCAGGAGTTCTCTCGCGCCATGATGGTTTCCATAGGGACTATGATGGACGCCAAGCTGGACGGGAGATTTCCCTCGCCGTCTATTATGAGGCCTCTCCTGGCCGCAGATAGAAGACACCAAGTTGCCTTAGTTCCAACGCCAGAACCACCGCAGTCAACGGAGCATGAGGTCATGGGCCAACAAAAACAGGTGAACACACAGACTGTGCCAGAGTCATCTTCTGGACCAGCTCAGAGGTCACGCCCCAGGGTCATAGTGGCGACAGCCTCAACGGGGCCTATGGTAAATGATCCTCCCGATACCATCAAGGGGAGGAAAAAGAAAAAGAAAAAGAAAAAAAGGATAACGCTGGCCGCTGCTGAGGCCTCTGCGTCCAGAGTAGGCATCCCTGAAGCATTGAGTCCGCTTCCTCCGGTCCTTCAGCCGTCAAAACGCACGTGGAACGCGGTGGGTGGTAAAGGGGAAATAATAATGAACACGGTGAAAGGCACTCTGCCAGCTCGCTCCGAGGTCCGTAAGCTCCGCCCTCCTCGCTCGGCAGCAGTAGTACTGACATTGCAGCCTGACGCCAAGGAAAAGGGTGTGACATACGGACAGGTGCTCGCCCGGGCTAAGGAGAGCATCAATCTCGAGAGCCTTGGCATCAGCGCCGTAAAATTCAAGCGGGCAGCCACAGGTGCCAGAGTACTAGAAGTACCAGGAACAGCCAGTGGCGAGAAGGCCGATGCGCTGGCCAAAGAGCTGGCGGAGAAGCTTGGGCAGGATGTCCGGATCTCCAGGCCGATGATGTCTACAGAGCTGCGCCTCACGCAACTGGATGACTCGGTGTCAACCGGCGAAGTTATTGCTGCCGTTGCTAAGGCCGGTGGCTGCGAAGAAAGCCACATAAAAGCAGGAGAAATTCGCCAGGACGCATCCGGCCTAGGCTCAATCTGGCTTCGCTGCCCAGTCGCAGCGGCTAAAAAAGTGGTGGAAGCTGACCGCGGGAGGCTACAAGTGGGGTGGGTCCGTGCCGCGGTGAAGCTTCTCGATAAGCGCCCCATGCGGTGCTATAAGTGCCTGGAAAAGGGCCATGTCAGGGCACAGTGCGCTAGCGAGGTAGACAGAAGCAATCTCTGCTACCGATGCGGCAAACCCGGTCACAGAGCGAGTGAGTGCTCTGCGTCGCCACACTGTGTTGTGTGTGCAAAAGCGGGCAAGAAATCGGACCACGGGTTGGGTTCAAAACTATGCTTAACTCCCCGCCCGAAGGCGGCAAGAAATAAGGCTGGAACCAGCCCCAGGGCACCTGACAGCAGGCCAGATGCGCGTGAGGAGGATCAGATGGCCACCGATTAAGATGGCCCTTCGCGTACTGCAGGCGAATCTCAACCACTGCGCCAGGGCCCAGGACCTCATGTTCCAGTCCCTGGCACAGTGGATGATCAGCGTTGCTGTGGTGTCAGAGCCATACTCAATCCCTTCCCGGGGTGACTGGATAGGCGATGTGGACGGGTCTGTTGCATTAGTTGCGCGAGCGACGGCCGGTGGTCCGCCGCTGACAGGTGCGATAAAAGGGAGGGGCTATGTGGCTGCGCTCTGTGGTGAAATCTGGTTCGTAGCGGTTTATTTCTCTCCAAACCGCTGTCTGGCTGACTTTGAGCGGCTCTTGGATGAAATAGGGGCTCGAGTCGGTCAGTTTCGCCCACGCCCCGTAATCGTTGCTGGTGACTTTAACGCTAAATCCACGGCCTGGGGCTCCCCGGCGACGAATGCGAGAGGAGCAACCCTCGAGGAGTGGGCAGTTGCGTCTGGCTTGGCGGTCATCAACCAGGGAACAGCAGACACGTGCGTGCGGCAACAGGGTGGCTCCATCGTGGATATCACGTTTGCGAGTGCCTCCCTGGTGCGCCGTGTCCAGGGTTGGGAGGTCATGGTGGGGGTGGAGACATTGTCGGACCACCGATACATCCGGTTCGAAGTCGCCACACCCTCACAGACTCCGAACAACCCAAGCCGGAATGGCCCAGTCGGTTGCGGCCCAAGGTGGGTTCTCACTAAGCTCGACCGGGAACTGTTGCAGGAGGCGGCCATCGTGCAGGCCTGGTTGCCCGCACCAGAGGGAGAGGTGTTGGTAGGGACCGAAGCTTCCCGGCTCCGGGAGGCCATGTCGCAAATTTGTGACGCGGCCATGCCCCGGGCTAAGTCCTTGCCGCCAAAACGACACGTCTACTGGTGGACCGCTGAGCTTGCACAGATGCGCGCGGACTGCGTAGCTGCTCGGCGCCGGCACATGCGTCAAAAAAGGAGCAGGCAAACAGATGCAGACGAGGAACGACGCCTGTACGAGGCCTATAAGGCCTCCAAACTGGGGCTCTCGGTGGCCATAGGGCGTGCAATAGAGGCAAGTCGTGCCGAATTTCTGGAGATCCTCAACGCCGACCCGTGGGGAAGACCATACAAACTCGTCAGGAGCAAGCTGCGACCCTGGGCGCCTCCACTGACGCAGACACTACAGCCGGAGTTTATGGCTCGTGTGGTCGCGACGCTTTTCCCGGATAGGAGACCTCACCAGCCGCCTACAATGGCGCTGCCAGTGGTGAGACCAAGGGATGAGGAGACTGTCCCACCAATCCGCCCCGCCGAGTTGCGTGTGGCGGTCAACCGGCTCCGTGCTAAGAATACAGCCCCAGGACCTGACGGCATCCCGGGCCTTGCTTGGGCCCTGGCCATGGAGACCTTAGAGCCAAGAGTGCTGCGACTCCTGACCGCTTGCTTGGAGCAGGGTTGCTTCCCTAAGGAGTGGAAGGTTGGCAAGCTGGTCCTACTCCGGAAAGAGGGGCGCCCGGCGGAATCTGCATCCGGCTACAGACCCATAGTCCTGCTGGATGAGGCGGGTAAGCTTTTCGAGCGGATAATCGCGGCCCGCCTCACCAAACACATGGACTGCGAAGGACCGGATTTATCCGACTGCCAATTCGGCTTCCGCCGAGGTCGCTCAACGGTGGACGCAATTCAGCGGGTCAAGGAAATGGCCAATGAGGCCGTGTCCCAGGGTAGGGTTGTCTTGGCGGTGTCATTAGACATTGCCAACGCCTTTAACACCCTGCCCTGGGACACAATAAAGGAGGCGCTGCGGTACCACCGAGTACCCCTCCACCTGTTCCGAGTTATAGAGGCTTACCTCAGTGAGAGGTTCGTCGTCTGGCCAGGGCAACAGGAATGGGGTAGGAGGGAAATGTCCCGTGGAGTTCCACAGGGGTCGGTCCTAGGGCCACTCCTGTGGAACATAGGTTACGATTGGGTTCTACGGGGGGAAAACCTGCGTGGTGTTAAAATCACCTGTTATGCCGATGACACGCTCGTGACGGCCCAGGGACCCAGCTACCGCGACGCAGCCGTGTTGGCGACGGCGGCGGTTGCCCACTGCGTCGGTAAAATTCGACGGCTAGGCTTGGAGGTGGCTCTAACAAAGTCCGAGGCCATATGTTTCTATGGTCACCGAAGAGCACCCCCAGCCGGTGCCGAGATTGTGGTAGGAGGGGTTTCGATTGCTGTCAAACCGACGCTCCTGTACCTTGGCGTCGTACTTGACAGCAAATGGAACTTCAAAGCGCATTTTGAGCGCCTGGCACCCAAATTGCTGCGCGCGGCGGCAGCCTTTGGGCGTATACTGCCAAACCTGGGAGGGCCCAGGGCTTCATGCCGCCGTTTGTATACGGGTGTGGTGCGATCGATGGCGCTCTACGGTGCCCCAGTCTGGGCTGTTGCCCTCAGCAGCCAGAATATCGCACAGTTGCGTCGACCGCAGAGAGCGATGGCTCTGAGGGTAATCAGAGGGTACCGTACCGTAAGTACGGACGCTGCGTGTGTTCTGGCTTGTACCTTGCCATGGGACCTGGACGCTGGGGCCCTCGCGGCAGTATACCGCTGGCGCGTGGAGGCACACGACCGAGGCGAGTATCCGGCGCCTAGGGAGGTACAGGCGAGAAGAGACGCTGAGCGCCTTGAAATGGTGGAAATGTGGGAGGAGAGGCTGGTGCGGCTAAGTGCCGGCCTCAAAACCATCCAGGCAGTTCGTCCAGTTCTCCGACAGTGGTTGGACAGACGCCACGGTGCAACGACATTCAGACTGACGCAGATCCTCTCTGGGCACGGATGCTTTGGAAAGTATCTGTGTCGTATAAGGAGAGAGCCAACCGCAGCATGTCACCACTGTGACAACTGCCTGGAGGAGACGGCCCAGCACACGCTAGAGGTGTGCCCAGCCTGGGACGGTGAACGCCAAACCCTGCGCTCCATAGTAGGTCATGACCTCTCGCTGCCAACCGTGGTTAACAACATGGTCGGCAGCGACAGGGCATGGAAGGCAGTCCTCGCCTTTTGCGAGACTGTCATGGAAATGAAGGAGGTGGCCGAGAGACAGCGGGAGGTAACTTCCGAGGACCCCGGCCGCCAAAGGCGAATAGGGCGGAGGCGACGAGACTACGATCGCCACATCCCGCCTTAACAGTGGCCAGGGCCGGCAGGCTTGGGGAAGTCTGTCGGCCGGATAACCAACTGGCCCGAGCCGGCAGTGCACGCGTCCCCGCGCGCCAGTCATTCCGTGTCGGCGCAGGCAGGGCTAACATCTTTCCCCCCTCCTGCTAAAGAGCTTGGGGCCCTCCACCAGGCCAGTCACCGCCGGGTCGCGGAAGAGTGCCTTTGGCGTGCCCGTAACCCGGCAATATCGTGACGAGATGGAAACCGTGGGGTTTTAGACGGTAGTCCGGGCGGTTCCCGGGAGCCCGTCATACCCGCCCTGTCCCACCCGGACATGGCGGGATGCGTAAAGGCATTTCCCCACGTAAAAAAAAAAAAAAAAAAAAAAAAAAAAAAAAAAAAAAAAAAGGTTGGGGGCGGGGTGCTAGGTCGGGTAACCTCCACGAGTGTCAGGGCTCTTCCAGTTCCTGTGGACCCTCGCGGGTCTGCGGGAAGGGGAAGGGTCTTGGCTGGTGCACCCTGGAGGCAACGGTAAGTGATTCTTCTACGGGGGAATCGCTTACTGGTGCTACTAATAACCCGACACAGGAAGGAGGGGGCTTGCGTGTTCCAGTGATCCCTGAGGCTGTACCGGATAGGGCTACCCATACCGGGGAGGCAAGGGGTGAGGACCCGGGAGCGACGAGGGAGGGCGCCGAGTGGCGGAGGCGCTGGCGTTTGTGGTTGGCCGCTCCCAGCATGCCTCAGCTCATCTGAGGTGGCAAGGGATGCGGCCGTCTGCGCCCGGTAGCCTGCTTGGCAACCACTGGGCAGCGGTGGCGGTGCAGCGGCCGTCTGTGGGCGGCGTGGGAGGGCAGGCTTTCAAGGCTTGTGGCGCGGCCCTGCTGGCGGTCGCCTTCGTGTGGCTGCTGGTCGAGTCGGGCAACCCGTAAACTGCACTGAGCGGACCGGGGGCGTTGCTCATTGAGAGTAGCGCCGCGTGGAAGAAAACCACTATAATAAATCACCCCAATCCCAAGGTTGAGCGGATCGTGCCGATGGGATGCGTGGCTGGAGGGAGTCCAGTCCCTAGCGTGCGGGGGAGCTCACACCAGAAAAAAGAGACGACGATGTGGATGCATTGCGGGATAACATCATGACAAGCAGTTTAGATTATCTCCGAGCGGGTAACCAATCCCGTCCATCTGCTTCGGTGGATGGCTGCCCCATCGTATACGGAGGGGGCAAAAACTGCTTCGTGGGCCGGCCAGATGCCGGCCTCCGTAAACACGACTTTGGCTGTATTACACCGGACTTTGATCGCAGAGGAGTTTTAAGGCTGAGAGGTGGAGTTGGGACTGATGGAGGTGGACCCAGTTCTGAAAAAACGGCGGGGAAGACCGCCCTTATGGCGAGCGCCTACAGCCCCACGGAGGAGAAAGAAGAGGCATTCCGCCCCCGCCTCACCCTCGTACGCTCACCAGTGCAGGGGGAGGGTGGCAGCCCGCACATCGACCTAAACGCGGCCGCATTTCAGATCGCGCCGAAATCCTTTACAGACGGCCCAGCGCGCGACGGCGCTGGCCGCTTCTTGCCGCGAGGGCGGAGCAAGGAGCGGACCGTAGAGGGGGCGTCGCACTCAGGGTGGGAAGCCCCAAAAGAGAGGAGCGCGCGGGCGCTGGTACCGGAGGGCAGGCGAGAGGCCCGTTTGGAGAAAATCCCCCGGGTGATTCTGACCCGTTTGGACGAGGGAAGCGTGCCACGGGGGGATCCGGCGCAGGATGCGGGCGAGACTGGGTGCACAGTGCGAACCGTCTCGCCTGTCGGAGCTGACGCGGAGGGGCAGCGGCCATCCTCCGCCGACGAGGCTTATGCTCCGCAGAGGAAAACCAGAGCCAGGGCCAGGGGGCGGGTGCGCCCATGCTTGACTCCGTTTAAGTTTGGAGACCCAGAGGTGGCGCAGGAGTCGCCCGTTGACTCCATAGTGCCCTGGTTTGACGCGGAGGACCCGCCGGAGCCGGCGGTGGCGGGCGTGCCTGACGAGGCGGACAGAGGCTCCCAATCCCTAAGTGTGCGTGCCCAGTCACTGAGCGGCAAGCTCTGGCAGGCGCCCCGAAAGAGGCCTCGCCTTCAGAAAGATGAGGACGAGGAGAGGGATGAGTCCAGCCAGTCTTCGGCAAGTGGCAACTCACCCCCGGTGATAAGGGGGAATGCGTTTTTAAACGCAACACGCAGGGAGGCCTCACGGTTACAGGCGGAGGCCGATATCGCAGATCGGGCGGCGGCGGCGGCAGTAGCCAGAAAGAATCGCAGACCGCGAACCAAACTCTCGCTCAGCGATACGGCTGACAAGTCGGCACAGGAACTGGCAGCCCAGATGCTAGACGACGCAGACACCGTCTACAGGGTTGCCACGACGTCCGGCAACCTAAAAGGCACATCTGTGCGCGATCTAAAAGACGCGGCAGCCTCATTTAAGACCTATGCGGAAGAACTTAGGGGGCGCAATATCTCGGAGGAAACTAGGCGGTTAGAGGCGCACAACAATCGCCTTAAGGCTGAAATGGCGAGTCTCCGCAAGGAGATGGCCGAACTGAGAAGTGACATGGAGAGGTTCCAAAATCAGGGCACTCTAACCGTCTCCAAACCGGTAATGATCGAGGGGCCGTCCTCTGACCGACTTGTCAACCACAGTGACCTGCAGGAGTTCTCTCGCGCCATGATGGTTACCATAGGGACTATGATGGACGCCAAGCTGGACGGGAGATTTCCCTCGCCGTCTATTATGAGGCCTCTCCTGGCCGCAGATAGAAGACACCAAGTTGCCTTAGTTCCAACGCCAGAACCACCACAGTCAACGGAGCATGAGGTCATGGGCCAACAAAAACAGGTGAACACACAGACTGTGCCAGAGTCATCTTCTGGACCAGCTCAGAGGTCACGCCCCAGGGTCATAGTGGCGACAGCCTCAACGGGGCCTATGGTAAATGATCCTCCCGATACCATCAAGGGGAGGAAAAAGAAAAAGAAAAAGAAAAAAAGGATGACGCTGGCCGCTGCTGAGGCCTCTGCGTCCAGAGTAGGCATCCCTGAAGCATTGAGTCCGCTTCCTCCGGTCCTTCAGCCGTCAAAACGCTCGTGGAACGCGGTGGGTGGTAAAGGGGAAAAAATTATGAACACGGTGAAAGGCACTCTGCCAGCTCGCTCCGAGGTCCGTAAGCTCCGCCCTCCTCGCTCGGCAGCAGTAGTCCTGACATTGCAGCCTGACGCCAAGGAAAAGGGTGTGACATACGGACAGGTGCTCGCCCGGGCTAAGGAGAGCATCAATCTCGAGAGCCTTGGCATCAGCGCCGTAAAATTCAAGCGGGCAGCCACAGGTGCCAGAGTACTAGAAGTACCAGGAACAGCCAGTGGCGAGAAGGCCGATGCGCTGGCCAAAGAGCTGGCGGAGAAGCTTGGGCAGGATGTCCGGATCTCCAGGCCGATGATGTCTACAGAGCTGCGCCTCACGCAACTGGATGACTCGGTGTCAACCGGCGAAGTTATTGCTGCCGTTGCTAAGGCCGGTGGCTGCGAAGAAAGCCACATAAAAGCAGGAGAAATTCGTCAGGACGCATCCGGCCTAGGCTCAATCTGGCTTCGCTGCCCAGTCGCAGCGGCTAAAAAAGTGGTGGAAGCTGACCGCGGGAGGCTACAAGTGGGGTGGGTCCGTGCCGCGGTGAAGCTTCTCGATAAGCGCCCCATGCGGTGCTATAAGTGCCTGGAAAAGGGCCATGTCAGGGCACAGTGCGCTAGCGAGGTCGACAGAAGCAATCTCTGCTACCGATGCGGCAAACCCGGTCACAGAGCGAGTGAGTGCTCTGCGTCGCCACACTGTGTTGTGTGTGCAAAAGCGGGCAAGAAATCGGACCACGGGTTGGGTTCAAAACTATGCTTAACCCCCCGCCCGAAGGCGGCAAGAAATAAGGCTGGAACCAGCCCCAGGGCACCTGACAGCAGGCCAGATGCGCGTGAGGAGGATCAGATGGCCACCGATTAAGATGGCCCTTCGCGTACTGCAGGCGAATCTCAACCACTGCGCCAGGGCCCAGGACCTCATGTTCCAGTCCCTGGCACAGTGGATGATCAGCGTTGCTGTGGTGTCAGAGCCATACTCAATCCCTTCCCGGGGTGACTGGATAGGCGATGCGGACGGGTCTGTTGCATTAGTTGCGCGAGCGACGGCCGGTGGTCCGCCGCTGACAGGTGCGATAAAAGGGAGGGGCTATGTGGCTGCGCTCTGTGGGGAAATCTGGTTCGTAGCGGTTTATTTCTCTCCAAACCGCTGTCTGGCTGACTTTGAGCGGCTCTTGGATGAAATAGGGGCTCGAGTCGGTCAGTTTCGCCCACGCCCCGTAATCGTTGCTGGTGACTTTAACGCTAAATCCACGGCCTGGGGCTCCCCGGCGACAAATGCGAGAGGAGCAACCCTCGAGGAGTGGGCAGTTGCGTCTGGCTTGGCGGTCATCAACCAGGGAACAGCAGACACGTGCGTGCGGCAACAGGGTGGCTCCATCGTGGATATCACGTTTGCGAGTGCCTCCCTGGTGCGCCGTGTCCAGGGTTGGGAGGTCATGGTGGGGGTGGAGACATTGTCGGACCACCGATACATCCGGTTCGAAGTCGCCACACCCTCACAGACTCCGAACAACCCAAGCCGGAATGGCCCAGTCGGTTGCGGCCCAAGGTGGGTTCTCACTAAGCTCGACCGGGAACTGTTGCAGGAGGCGGCCATCGTGCAGGCCTGGTTGCCCGCACCAGAGGGAGAGGTGTTGGTAGGAACCGAAGCTTCCCGGCTCCGGGAGGCCATGTCGCAAATTTGTGACGCGGCCATGCCCCGGGCTAAGTCCTTGCCGCCAAAACGACACGTCTACTGGTGGACCGCTGAGCTTGCACAGATGCGCGCGGACTGCGTAGCTGCTCGGCGCCGGCACATGCGTAAAAAAAGGAGCAGGCAAACAGATGCAGACGAGGAACGACGCCTGTACGAGGCCTACAAGGCCTCCAAACTGGGGCTCTCGGTGGCCATAGGGCGTGCAATAGAGGCAAGTCGTGCCGAATTTCTGGAGATCCTCAACGCCGACCCGTGGGGAAGGCCATACAAACTCGTCAGGAGCAAGCTGCGACCCTGGGCGCCTCCACTGACGCAGACACTACAGCCGGAGTTTATGGCGCGTGTGGTCGCGACGCTTTTCCCGGACAGGAGACCTCACCAGCCGCCTACAATGGCGCTGCCAGTGGTGAGACCAAGGGATGAGGAGACTGTCCCACCAATCCGCCCCGCCGAGTTGCGTGTGGCGGTCAACCGGCTCCGTGCTAAAAATACAGCCCCAGGACCTGACGGCATCCCGGGCCGTGCTTGGGCCCTGGCCATGGAGACCTTAGAGCCAAGAGTGCTGCGACTCCTGACCGCTTGCTTGGAGCAGGGCTGCTTCCCTAAGGAGTGGAAGGTTGGCAAGCTGGTCCTACTCCGGAAAGAGGGGCGCCCGGCGGAATCTGCATCCGGCTACAGACCCATAGTCCTGCTGGATGAGGTGGGTAAGCTTTTCGAGCGGATAATCGCGGCCCGCCTCACCAAACACATGGACTGCGAAGGACCGGATTTATCCGACTGCCAATTCGGCTTCCGCCGAGGTCGCTCAACGGTGGACGCAATTCAGCGGGTCAAGGAAATGGCCAATGAGGCCGTGTCCCAGGGTAGGGTTGTCTTAGCGGTGTCATTAGACATTGCCAACGCCTTTAACACCCTGCCCTGGGACACAATAAAGGAGGCGCTGCGGTACCACCGAGTACCCCTCCACCTGTTCCGAGTTATAGAGGCTTACCTCAGTGAGAGGTTCGTCGTCTGGCCAGGGCAACAGGAATGGGGTAGGAGGGAAATGTCCCGTGGAGTTCCACAGGGGTCGGTCCTAGGGCCACTCCTGTGGAACATAGGTTACGATTGGGTTCTACGGGGGGAAAACCTGCGTGGTGTTAAAATCACCTGTTATGCCGATGACACGCTCGTGACGGCCCAGGGACCCAGCTACCGCGACGCAGCCGTGTTGGCGACGGCGGCGGTTGCCCACTGCGTCGGTAAAATTCGACGGCTAGGCTTGGAGGTGGCTCTAACAAAGTCCGAGGCCATATGTTTCTATGGTCACCGAAGAGCACCCCCAGCCGGTGCCGAGATTGTGGTGGGAGGGGTTTCGATTGCTGTCAAACCGACGCTCCTGTACCTTGGCGTCGTACTTGACAGCAAATGGAACTTCAAAGCGCATTTTGAGCGCCTGGCACCCAAATTGCTGCGCGCGGCGGCAGCCTTTGGGCGTATACTGCCAAACCTGGGAGGGCCCAGGGCTTCATGCCGCCGTCTGTATACGGGTGTGGTGCGATCGATGGCGCTCTACGGTGCCCCAGTCTGGGCTGTTGCCCTCAGCAGCCAGAATATCGCACAGTTGCGTCGACCGCAGAGAGCGATGGCTCTGAGGGTAATCAGAGGGTACCGTACCGTAAGTACGGACGCTGCGTGTGTTCTGGCTTGTACCTTGCCATGGGACCTGGACGCTGGGGCCCTCGCGGCAGTATACCGCTGGCGCGTGGAGGCACACGACCGAGGCGAGTATCCGGCGCCTAGGGAGGTACAGGCGAGAAGAGACGCTGAGCGCCTTGAAATGGTGGAAATGTGGGAGGAGAGGCTGGAGCGGCCAAGTGCCGGCCTCAAAACCATCCAGGCAGTTCGTCCAGTTCTCCGACAGTGGTTGGACAGACGCCACGGTGCAACGACATTCCGACTGACGCAGATCCTCTCTGGGCACGGATGCTTTGGAAAGTATCTGTGTCGTATAAGGAGAGAGCCAACCGCAGCATGTCACCACTGTGACAACTGCCTGGAGGAGACGGCCCAGCACACGCTAGAGGTGTGCCCAGCCTGGGACGGAGAACGCCAAACCCTGCGCTCCATAGTAGGTCATGACCTCTCGCTGCCAACCGTGGTTAACAACATGGTCGGCAGCGACAGGGCATGGAAGGCAGTCCTCGCCTTTTGCGAGACTGTCATGGAAATTAAGGAGGTGGCCGAGAGACAGCGGGAGGTAACTTCCGAGGACCCCGGCCGCCAAAGGCGAATAGGGCGGAGGCGACGAAACTACGATCGCCAAATCCCGCCTTAACAGTGGCCAGGGCCGGCAGGCTTGGGGAAGTCTGTCGGCCGGATAACCAACTGGCCCGAGTCGGCAGTGCACGCGTCCACGCGCGCCAGTCATTCCGTGTCGGCGCAGGCAGGGCTAACATCTTTCCCCCTTCCTGCTAAAGAGCTTGGGGCCCTCCACCAGGCCAGTCACCGCCGGGTCGCGGAAGAGTGCCTTTGGCGTGCCCGTAACCCGGCAATATCGTGACGAGATGGAAACCGTGGGGTTTTAGACGGTAGTCCGGGCGGTTCCCGGGAGCCCGTCATACCCGCCCTGTCCCACCCGGACATGGCGGGATGCGTAAAGGCATTTCCCCACGTAAAAAAAAAAAAAAAAAAAAAAAGGTTAGGTTGGGGGCCGGCATCCGGCTACAGACCCATAGTCCTGCTGGATGAGGTGGGTAAGCTTTTCGAGCGGATAATCGCGGCCCGCCTCACCAAACACATGGACTGCGAAGGACCGGATTTATCCGACTGCCAATTCGGCTTCCGCCGAGGTCGCTCAACGGTGGACGCAATTCAGCGGGTCAAGGAAATGGCCAATGAGGCCGTGTCCCAGGGTAGGGTTGTCTTAGCGGTGTCATTAGACATTGCCAACGCCTTTAACACCCTGCCCTGGGACACAATAAAGGAGGCGCTGCGGTACCACCGAGTACCCCTCCACCTGTTCCGAGTTATAGAGGCTTACCTCAGTGAGAGGTCCGTCGTCTGGCCAGGGCAACAGGAATGGGGTAGGAGGGAAATGTCCCGTGGAGTTCCACAGGGGTCGGTCCTAGGGCCACTCCTGTGGAACATAGGTTACGATTGGGTTCTACGGGGGGAAAACCTGCGTGGTGTTAAAATCACCTGTTATGCCGATGACACGCTCGTGACGGCCCAGGGACCCAACTACCGCGACGCAGCCGTGTTGGCGACGGCGGCGGTTGCCCACTGCGTCGGTAAAATTCGACGGCTAGGCTTGGAGGTGGCTCTAACAAATTCCGAGGCCATATGTTTTTATGGTCACCGAAGAGCACCCCCAGCCGGTGCCGAGATTGTGGTAGGAGGGGTTTCGATTGCTGTCAAACCGACGCTCCTGTACCTTGGCGTCGTACTTGACAGCAAATGGAACTTCAAAGCGCATTTTGAGCGCCTGGCACCCAAATTGCTGCGCGCGGCGGCAGCCTTTGGGCGTATACTGCCAAACCTGGGAGGGCCCAGGGCTTCATGCCGCCGTCTGTATACGGGTGTGGTGCGATCGATGGCGCTCTACGGTGCCCCAGTCTGGGCTGTTGCCCTCAGCAGCCAGAATATCGCACAGTTGCGTCGACCGCAGAGAGCGATGGCTCTGAGGGTAATCAGAGGGTACCGTACCGTAAGTACGGACGCTGCGTGTGTTCTGGCTTGTACCTTGCCATGGGACCTGGACGCTGGGGCCCTCGCGGCAGTATACCGCTGGCGCGTGGAGGCACACGACCGAGGCGAATATCCGGCGCCTAGGGAGGTACAGGCGAGAAGAGACGCTGAGCGCCTTGAAATGGTGGAAATGTGGGAGGAGAGGCTGGAGCGGCCAAGTGCCGGCCTCAAAACCATCCAGGCAGTTCGTCCAGTTCTCCGACAGTGGTTGGACAGACGCCACGGTGCAACGACATTCCGACTGACGCAGATCCTCTCTGGGCACGGATGCTTTGGAAAGTATCTGTGTCGTATAAGGAGAGAGCCAACCGCAGCATGTCACCACTGTGACAACTGCCTGGAGGAGACGGCCCAGCACACGCTAGAGGTGTGCCCAGCCTGGGACGGAGAACGCCAAACCCTGCGCTCCATAGTAGGTCATGACCTCTCGCTGCCAACCGTGGTTAACAACATGGTCGGCAGCGACAGGGCATGGAAGGCAGTCCTCGCCTTTTGCGAGACTGTCATGGAAATGAAGGAGGTGGCCGAGAGACAGCGGGAGGTAACTTCCGAGGACCCCGGCCGCCAAAGGCGAATAGGGCGGAGGCGACGAAACTACGATCGCCAAATCCCGCCTTAACAGTGGCCAGGGCCGGCAGGCTTGGGGAAGTCTGTCGGCCGGACAACCAACTGGCCCGAGTCGGCAGTGCACGCGTCCACGCGCGCCAGTCATTCCGTGTCGGCGCAGGCAGGGCTAACATCTTTCCCCCCTCCTGCTAAAGAGCTTGGGGCCCTCCACCAGGCCAGTCACCGCCGGGTCGCGGAAGAGTGCCTTTGGCGTGCCCGTAACCCGGCAATATCGTGACGAGATGGAAACCGTGGGGTTTTAGACGGTAGTCCGGGCGGTTCCCGGGAGCCCGTCATACCCGCCCTGTCCCACCCGGACGTGGCGGGATGCGTAAAGGCATTTCCCCACGTAAAAAAAAAAAAAAAAAAAAAAAAAAAGGTTAGGTTGGGGGTGGGGTGCTAGGTCGGGTAACCTCCACGAGTGTCAGGGCTCTTCCAGTTCCTGTGGACCCTCGCGGGTCTGCGGGAAGGGGAAGGGTCTTGGCTGGTGCACCCTGGAGGCAACGGTAAGTGATTCTTCTACGGGGGAATCGCTTACTGGTGCTACTAATAACCCGACACAGGAAGGAGGGGGCTTGCGTGTTCCAGTGATCCCTGAGGCTGTACCGGATAGGGCTACCCATACCGGGGAGGCAAGGGGTGAGGACCCGGGAGCGACGAGGGAGGGCGCCGAGTGGCGGAGGCGCTGGCGTTTGTGGTTGGCCGCTCCCAGCATGCCTCAGCTCATCTGAGGTGGCAAGGGATGCGGCCGTCTGCGCCCGGTAGCCTGCTTGGCAACCACTGGGCAGCGGTGGCGGTGCAGCGGCCGTCTGTGGGCGGCGTGGGAGGGCAGGCTTTCAAGGCTTGTGGCGCGGCCCTGCTGGCGGTCGCCTTCGTGTGGCTGCTGGTCGAGTCGGGCAACCCGTAAACTGCACTGAGCGGACCGGGGGCGTTGCTCATTGAGAGTAGCGCCGCGTGGAAGAAAACCACTATAATAAATCACCCCAATCCCAAGGTTGAGCGGATCGTGCCGATGGGATGCGTGGCTGGAGGGAGTCCAGTCCCTAGCGTGCGGGGGAGCTCACCCCAGAAAAAAGAGACGACGATGTGGATGCATTGCGGGATAACATCATGACAAGCAGTTTAGATTATCTCCGAGCGGGTAACCAATCCCGTCCATCTGCTTCGGTGGATGGCTGCCCCATCGTATACGGAGGGGGCAAAAACTGCTTCGTGGGCCGGCCAGATGCCGGCCTCCGTGAACACGACTTTGGCTGTATTACACCGGACTTTGATCGCAGAGGAGTTTTAAGGCTGAGAGGTGGAGTTGGGACTGATGGAGGTGGACCCAGTTCTGAAAAAACGGCGGGGAAGACCGCCCTTATGGCGAGCGCCTACAGCCCCACGGAGGAGAAAGAAGAGGCCTTCCGCCCCCGCCTCACCCTCGTACGCTCACCAGTGCAGGGGGAGGGTGGCAGCCCGCACATCGACCTAAACGCGGCCGCATTTCAGATCGCGCCGAAATCCTTTACAGACGGCCCAGCGCGCGACGGCGCTGGCCGCTTCTTGCCGCGAGGGCGGAGCAAGGAGCGCACCGTAGAGGGGGCGTCGCACTCAGGGTGGGAAGCCCCAAAAGAGAGGAGCGCGCGGGCGCTGGTACCGGAGGGCGGGCGAGAGGCCCGTTTGGAGAAAATCCCCCGGGTGATTCTGACCCGTTTGGACGAGGGAAGCGTGCCACGGGGGGATCCGGCGCAGGATGCGGACGAGACTGGGTGCACAGTGCGAACCGTCTCGCCTGTCGGAGCTGACGCGGAGGGGCAGCGGCCATCCTCCGCCGACGAGGCTTATGCTCCGCAGAGGAAAACCAGAGCCAGGGCCAGGGGGCGGGTGCGCCCATGCTTGACTCCGTTTAAGTTTGGAGACCCAGAGGTGGCGCAGGAGTCGCCCGTTGACTCCTTAGTGCCCTGGTTTGACGCGGAGGACCCGCCGGAGCCGGCGGTGGCGGGCGTGCCTGACGAGGCGGACAGAGGCTCCCAATCCCTCAGTGTGCGTGCCCAGTCACTGAGCGGCAAGCTCTGGCAGGCGCCCCGAAAGAGGCCTCGCCTTCAGAAAGATGAGGACGAGGAGAGGGATGAGTCCAGCCAGTCTTCGGCAAGTGGCAACTCACCCCCGGTGATAAGGGGGAATGCGTTTTTAAACGCAACACGCAGGGAGGCCTCACGGTTACAGGCGGAGGCCGATATCGCAGATCGGGCGGCGGCGGCGGCAGTAGCCAGAAAGAATCGCAGACCGCGAACCAAACTCTCGCTCAGCGATACGGCTGACAAGTCGGCACAGGAACTGGCAGCCCAGATGCTAGACGACGCAGACACCGTCTACAGGGTTGCCACGACGTCCGGCAACCTAAAAGGCACATCTGTGCGCGATCTAAAAGACGCGGCAGCCTCATTTAAGACCTATGCGGAAGAACTTAGGGGGCGCAATATCTCGGAGGAAACTAGGCGGTTAGAGGCGCACAACAATCGCCTTAAGGCTGAAATGGCGAGTCTCCGCAAGGAGATGGCCGAACTGAGAAGTGACATGGAGAGGTTCCAAAATCAGGGCACTCTAACCGTCTCCAAACCGGTAATGATCGAGGGGCCGTCCTCTGACCGACTTGTCAACCACAGTGATCTGCAGGAGTTCTCTCGCGCCATGATGGTTACCATAGGGACTATGATGGACGCCAAGCTGGACGGGAGATTTCCCTCGCCGTCTATTATGAGGCCTCTCCTGGCCGCAGATAGAAGACACCAAGTTGCCTTAGTTCCAACGCCAGAACCACCACAGTCAACGGAGCATGAGGTCATGGGCCAACAAAAACAGGTGAACACACAGACTGTGCCAGAGTCATCTTCTGGACCAGCTCAGAGGTCACGCCCCAGGGTCATAGTGGCGACAGCCTCAACGGGGCCTATGGTAAATGATCCTCCCGATACCATCAAGGGGAGGAAAAAGAAAAAGAAAAAGAAAAAAAGGATGACGCTGGCCGCTGCTGAGGCCTCTGCGTCCAGAGTAGGCATCCCTGAAGCATTGAGTCCGCTTCCTCCGGTCCTTCAGCCGTCAAAACGCTCGTGGAACGCGGTGGGTGGTAAAGGGGAAAAAATAATGAACACGGTGAAAGGCACTCTGCCAGCTCGCTCCGAGGTCCGTAAGCTCCGCCCTCCTCGCTCGGCAGCAGTAGTCCTGACATTGCAGCCTGACGCCAAGGAAAAGGGTGTGACATACGGACAGGTGCTCGCCCGGGCTAAGGAGAGCATCAATCTCGAGAGCCTTGGCATCAGCGCCGTAAAATTCAAGCGGGCAGCCACAGGTGCCAGAGTACTAGAAGTACCAGGAACAGCCAGTGGCGAGAAGGCCGATGCGCTGGCCAAAGAGCTGGCGGAGAAGCTTGGGCAGGATGTCCGGATCTCCAGGCCGATGATGTCTACAGAGCTGCGCCTCACGCAACTGGATGACTCGGTGTCAACCGGCGAAGTTATTGCTGCCGTTGCTAAGGCCGGTGGCTGCGAAGAAAGCCACATAAAAGCAGGAGAAATTCGCCAGGACGCATCCGGCCTAGGCTCAATCTGGCTTCGCTGCCCAGTCGCAGCGGCTAAAAAAGTGGTGGAAGCTGACCGCGGGAGGCTACAAGTGGGGTGGGTCCGTGCCGCGGTGAAGCTTCTCGATAAGCGCCCCATGCGGTGCTATAAGTGCCTGGAAAAGGGCCATGTCAGGGCACAGTGCGCTAGCGAGGTCGACAGAAGCAATCTCTGCTACCGATGCGGCAAACCCGGTCACAGAGCGAGTGAGTGCTCTGCGTCGCCACACTGTGTTGTGTGTGCAAAAGCGGGCAAGAAATCGGACCACGGGTTGGGTTCAAAACTATGCTTAACCCCCCGCCCGAAGGCGGCAAGAAATAAGGCTGGAACCAGCCCCAGGGCACCTGACAGCAGGCCAGATGCGCGTGAGGAGGATCAGATGGCCACCGATTAAGATGGCCCTTCGCGTACTGCAGGCGAATCTCAACCACTGCGCCAGGGCCCAGGACCTCATGTTCCAGTCCCTGGCACAGTGGATGATCAGCGTTGCTGTGGTGTCAGAGCCATACTCAATCCCTTCCCGGGGTGACTGGATAGGCGATGTGGACGGGTCTGTTGCATTAGTTGCGCGAGCGACGGCCGGTGGTCCGCCGCTGACAGGTGCGATAAAAGGGAGGGGCTATGTGGCTGCGCTCTGTGGGGAAATCTGGTTCGTAGCGGTTTATTTCTCTCCAAACCGCTGTCTGGCTGACTTTGAGCGGCTCTTGGATGAAATAGGGGCTCGAGTCGGTCAGTTTCGCCCACGCCCCGTAATCGTTGCTGGTGACTTTAACGCTAAATCCACGGCCTGGGGCTCCCCGGCGACGAATGCGAGAGGAGCAACCCTCGAGGAGTGGGCAGTTGCGTCTGGCTTGGCGGTCATCAACCAGGGAACAGCAGACACGTGCGTGCGGCAACAGGGTGGCTCCATCGTGGATATCACGTTTGCGAGTGCCTCCCTGGTGCGCCGTGTCCAGGGTTGGGAGGTCATGGTGGGGGTGGAGACATTGTCGGACCACCGATACATCCGGTTTGAAGTCGCCACACCCTCACAGACTCCGAACAACCCAAGCCGGAATGGCCCAGTCGGATGCGGCCCAAGGTGGGTTCTCACTAAGCTCGACCGGGAACTGTTGCAGGAGGCGGCCATCGTGCAGGCCTGGTTGCCCGCACCAGAGGGAGAGGTGTTGGTAGGGACCGAAGCTTCCCGGCTCCGGGAGGCCATGTCGCAAATTTGTGACGCGGCCATGCCCCGGGCTAAGTCCTTGGCGCCAAAACGACACGTCTACTGGTGGACCGCTGAGCTTGCACAGATGCGCGCGGACTGCGTAGCTGCTCGGCGCCGGCACATGCGTCAAAAAAGGAGCAGGCAAACAGATGCAGACGAGGAACGACGCCTGTACGAGGCCTACAAGGCCTCCAAACTGGGGCTCTCGGTGGCCATAGGGCGTGCAATAGAGGCAAGTCGTGCCGAATTTCTGGAGATCCTCAACGCCGACCCGTGGGGAAGACCATACAAACTCGTCAGGAGCAAGCTGCGACCCTGGGCGCCTCCACTGACGCAGACACTACAGCCGGAGTTTATGGCTCGTGTGGTCGCGACGCTTTTCCCGGACAGGAGACCTCACCAGCCGCCTACAATGGCGCTGCCAGTGGTGAGACCAAGGGATGAGGAGACTGTCCCACCAATCCGCCCCGCCGAGTTGCGTGTGGCGGTCAACCGGCTCCGTGCTAAGAATACAGCCCCAGGACCTGACGGCATCCCGGGCCGTGCTTGGGCCCTGGCCATGGAGACCTTAGAGCCAAGAGTGCTGCGACTCCTGACCGCTTGCTTGGAGCAGGGTTGCTTCCCTAAGGAGTGGAAGGTTGGCAAGCTGGTCCTACTCCGGAAAGAGGGGCGCCCGGCGGAATCTGCATCCGGCTACAGACCCATAGTCCTGCTGGATGAGGTGGGTAAGCTTTTCGAGCGGATAATCGCGGCCCGCCTCACCAAACACATGGACTGCGAAGGACCGGATTTATCCGACTGCCAATTCGGCTTCCGCCGAGGTCGCTCAACGGTGGACGCAATTCAGCGGGTCAAGGAAATGGCCAATGAGGCCGTGTCCCAGGGTAGGGTTGTCTTAGCGGTGTCATTAGACATTGCCAACGCCTTTAACACCCTGCCCTGGGACACAATAAAGGAGGCGCTGCGGTACCACCGAGTACCCCTCCACCTGTTCCGAGTTATAGAGGCTTACCTCAGTGAGAGGTCCGTCGTCTGGCCAGGGCAACAGGAATGGGGTAGGAGGGAAATGTCCCGTGGAGTTCCACAGGGGTCGGTCCTAGGGCCACTCCTGTGGAACATAGGTTACGATTGGGTTCTACGGGGGGAAAACCTGCGTGGTGTTAAAATCACCTGTTATGCCGATGACACGCTCGTGACGGCCCAGGGACCCAGCTACCGCGACGCAGCCGTGTTGGCGACGGCGGCGGTTGCCCACTGCGTTGGTAAAATTCGACGGCTAGGCTTGGAGGTGGCTCTAACAAAGTCCGAGGCCATATGTTTCTATGGTCACCGAAGAGCACCCCCAGCCGGTGCCGAGATTGTGGTAGGAGGGGTTTCGATTGCTGTCAAACCGACGCTCCTGTACCTTGGCGTCGTACTTGACAGCAAATGGAACTTCAAAGCGCATTTTGAGCGCCTGGCACCCAAATTGCTGCGCGCGGCGGCAGCCTTTGGGCGTATACTGCCAAACCTGGGAGGGCCCAGGGCTTCATGCCGCCGTTTGTATACGGGTGTGGTGCGATCGATGGCGCTCTACGGTGCCCCAGTCTGGGCTGTTGCCCTCAGCAGCCAGAATATCGCACAGTTGCGTCGACCGCAGAGAGCGATGGCTCTGAGGGTAATCAGAGGGTACCGTACCGTAAGTACGGACGCTGCGTGTGTTCTGGCTTGTACCTTGCCATGGGACCTGGACGCTGGGGCCCTCGCGGCAGTATACCGCTGGCGCGTGGAGGCACACGACCGAGGCGAGTATCCGGCGCCTAGGGAGGTACAGGCGAGAAGAGACGCTGAGCGCCTTGAAATGGTGGAAATGTGGGAGGAGAGGCTGGAGCGGCCAAGTGCCGGCCTCAAAACCATCCAGGCAGTTCGTCCAGTTCTCCGACAGTGGTTGGACAGACGCCACGGTGCAACGACATTCCGACTGACGCAGATCCTCTCTGGGCACGGATGCTTTGGAAAGTATCTGTGTCGTATAAGGAGAGAGCCAACCGCAGTATGTCACCACTGTGACAACTGCCTGGAGGAGACGGCCCAGCACACGCTAGAGGTGTGCCCAGCCTGGGACGGAGAACGCCAAACCCTGCGCTCCATAGTAGGTCATGACCTCTCGCTGCCAACCGTGGTTAACAACATGGTCGGCAGCGACAGGGCATGGAAGGCAGTCCTCGCCTTTTGCGAGACTGTCATGGAAATTAAGGAGGTGGCCGAGAGACAGCGGGAGGTAACTTCCGAGGACCCCGGCCGCCAAAGGCGAATAGGGCGGAGGCGACGAAACTACGATCGCCAAATCCCGCCTTAACAGTGGCCAGGGCCGGCAGGCTTGGGGAAGTCTGTCGGCCGGATAACCAACTGGCCCGAGTCGGCAGTGCACGCGTCCACGCGCGCCAGTCATTCCGTGTCGGCGCAGGCAGGGCTAACATCTTTCCCCCCTCCTGCTAAAGAGCTTGGGGCCCTCCACCAGGCCAGTCACCGCCGGGTCGCGGAAGAGTGCCTTTGGCGTGCCCGTAACCCGGCAATATCGTGACGAGATGGAAACCGTGGGGTTTTAGACGGTAGTCCGGGCGGTTCCCGGGAGCCCGTCATACCCGCCCTGTCCCACCCGGACATGGCGGGATGCGTAAAGGCATTTCCCCACGTAAAAAAAAAAAAAAAAAAAAAAAAAAAAAAGGTTAGGTTGGGGTGCGAGTGCACCGCCACACTGTGTTGTGTGTGCAAAAGCGGGCAAGAAATCGGACCACGGGTTGGGTTCAAAACTATGCTTAACCCCCCGCCCGAAGGCGGCAAGAAATAAGGCTGGAACCAGCCCCAGGGCACCTGACAGCAGGCCAGATGCGCGTGAGGAGGATCAGATGGCCACCGATTAAGATGGCCCTTCGCGTACTGCAGGCGAATCTCAACCACTGCGCCAGGGCCCAGGACCTCATGTTCCAGTCCCTGGCACAGTGGATGATCAGCGTTGCTGTGGTGTCAGAGCCATACTCAATCCCTTCCCGGGGTGACTGGATAGGCGATGTGGACGGGTCTGTTGCATTAGTTGCGCGAGCGACGGCCGGTGGTCCGCCGCTGACAGGTGCGATAAAAGGGAGGGGCTATGTGGCTGCGCTCTGTGGGGAAATCTGGTTCGTAGCGGTTTATTTCTCTCCAAACCGCTGTCTGGCTGACTTTGAGCGGCTCTTGGATGAAATAGGGGCTCGAGTCGGTCAGTTTCGCCCACGCCCCGTAATCGTTGCTGGTGACTTTAACGCTAAATCCACGGCCTGGGGCTCCCCGGCGACGAATGCGAGAGGAGCAACCCTCGAGGAGTGGGCAGTTGCGTCTGGCTTGGCGGTCATCAACCAGGGAACAGCAGACACGTGCGTGCGGCAACAGGGTGGCTCCATCGTGGATATCACGTTTGCGAGTGCCTCCCTGGTGCGCCGTGTCCAGGGTTGGGAGGTCATGGTGGGGGTGGAGACATTGTCGGACCACCGATACATCCGGTTCGAAGTCGCCACACCCTCACAGACTCCGAACAACCCAAGCCGGAATGGCCCAGTCGGTTGCGGCCCAAGGTGGGTTCTCACTAAGCTCGACCGGGAACTGTTGCAGGAGGCGGCCATCGTGCAGGCCTGGTTGCCCGCACCAGAGGGAGAGGTGTTGGTAGGGACCGAAGCTTCCCGGCTCCGGGAGGCCATGTCGCAAATTTGTGACGCGGCCATGCCCCGGGCTAAGTCCTTGCCGCCAAAACGACACGTCTACTGGTGGACCGCTGAGCTTGCACAGATGCGCGCGGACTGCGTAGCTGCTCGGCGCCGGCACATGCGTCAAAAAAGGAGCAGGCAAACAGATGCAGACGAGGAACGACGCCTGTACGAGGCCTACAAGGCCTCCAAACTGGGGCTCTCGGTGGCCATAGGGCGTGCAATAGAGGCAAGTCGTGCCGAATTTCTGGAGATCCTCAACGCCGACCCGTGGGGAAGACCATACAAACTCGTCAGGAGCAAGCTGCGACCCTGGGCGCCTCCACTGACGCAGACACTACAGCCGGAGTTTATGGCTCGTGTGGTCGCGACGCTTTTCCCGGACAGGAGACCTCACCAGCCGCCTACAATGGCGCTGCCAGTGGTGAGACCAAGGGATGAGGAGACTGTCCCACCAATCCGCCCCGCCGAGTTGCGTGTGGCGGTCAACCGGCTCCGTGCTAAGAATACAGCCCCAGGACCTGACGGCATCCCGGGCCGTGCTTGGGCCCTGGCCATGGAGACCTTAGAGCCAAGAGTGCTACGACTCCTGACCGCTTGCTTGGAGCAGGGTTGCTTCCCTAAGGAGTGGAAGGTTGGCAAGCTGGTCCTACTCCGGAAAGAGGGGCGCCCGGCGGAATCTGCATCCGGCTACAGACCCATAGTCCTGCTGGATGAGGTGGGTAAGCTTTTCGAGCGGATAATCGCGGCCCGCCTCACCAAACACATGGACTGCGAAGGACCGGATTTATCCGACTGCCAATTCGGCTTCCGCCGAGGTCGCTCAACGGTGGACGCAATTCAGCGGGTCAAGGAAATGGCCAATGAGGCCGTGTCCCAGGGTAGGGTTGTCTTAGCGGTGTCATTAGACATTGCCAACGCCTTTAACACCCTGCCCTGGGACACAATAAAGGAGGCGCTGCGGTACCACCGAGTACCCCTCCACCTGTTCCGAGTTATAGAGGCTTACCTCAGTGAGAGGTTCGTCGTCTGGCCAGGGCAACAGGAATGGGGTAGGAGGGTAATGTCCCGTGGAGTTCCACAGGGGTCGGTCCTAGGGCCACTCCTGTGGAACATAGGTTACGATTGGGTTCTACGGGGGGAAAACCTGCGTGGTGTTAAAATCACCTGTTATGCCGATGACACGCTCGTGACGGCCCAGGGACCCAGCTACCGCGACGCAGCCGTGTTGGCGACGGCGGCGGTTGCCCACTGCGTCGGTAAAATTCGACGGCTAGGCTTGGAGGTGGCTCTAACAAAGTCCGAGGCCATATGTTTCTATGGTCACCGAAGAGCACCCCCAGCCGGTGCCGAGATTGTGGTGGGAGGGGTTTCGATTGCTGTCAAACCGACGCTCCTGTACCTTGGCGTCGTACTTGACAGCAAATGGAACTTCAAAGCGCATTTTGAGCGCCTGGCACCCAAATTGCTGCGCGCGGCGGCAGCCTTTGGGCGTATACTGCCAAACCTGGGAGGGCCCAGGGCTTCATGCCGCCGTCTGTATACGGGTGTGGTGCGATCGATGGCGCTCTACGGTGCCCCAGTCTGGGCTGTTGCCCTCAGCAGCCAGAATATCGCACAGTTGCGTCGACCGCAGAGAGCGATGGCTCTGAGGGTAATCAGAGGGTACCGTACCGTAAGTACGGACGCTGCGTGTGTTCTGGCTTGTACCTTGCCATGGGACCTGGACGCTGGGGCCCTCGCGGCAGTATACCGCTGGCGCGTGGAGGCACACGACCGAGGCGAGTATCCGGCGCCTAGGGAGGTACAGGCGAGAAGAGACGCTGAGCGCCTTGAAATGGTGGAAATGTGGGAGGAGAGGCTGGAGCGGCCAAGTGCCGGCCTCAAAACCATCCAGGCAGTTCGTCCAGTTTTCCGACAGTGGTTGGACAGACGCCACGGTGCAACGACATTCCGACTGACGCAGATCCTCTCTGGGCACGGATGCTTTGGAAAGTATCTGTGTCGTATAAGGAGAGAGCCAACCGCAGCATGTCACCACTGTGACAACTGCCTGGAGGAGACGGCCCAGCACACGCTAGAGGTGTGCCCAGCCTGGGACGGAGAACGCCAAACCCTGCGCTCCATAGTAGGTCATGACCTCTCGCTGCCAACCGTGGTTAACAACATGGTCGGCAGCGACAGGGCATGGAAGGCAGTCCTCGCCTTTTGCGAGACTGTCATGGAAATTAAGGAGGTGGCCGAGAGACAGCGGGAGGTAACTTCCGAGGACCCCGGCCGCCAAAGGCGAATAGGGCGGAGGCGACGAAACTACGATCGCCAAATCCCGCCCTAACAGTGGCCAGGGCCGGCAGGCTTGGGGAAGTCTGTCGGCCGGATAACCAACTGGCCCGAGTCGGCAGTGCACGCGTCCACGCGCGCCAGTCATTCCGTGTCGGCGCAGGCAGGGCTAACATCTTTCCCCCTTCCTGCTAAAGAGCTTGGGGCCCTCCACCAGGCCAGTCACCGCCGGGTCGCGGAAGAGTGCCTTTGGCGTGCCCGTAACCCGGCAATATCGTGACGAGATGGAAACCGTGGGGTTTTAGACGGTAGTCCGGGCGGTTCCCGGGAGCCCGTCATACCCGCCCTGTCCCACCCGGACATGGCGGGATGCGTAAAGGCATTTCCCCACGTAAAAAAAAAAAAAAAAAAAAAAAAAAAAAAAAAAAAAAAAAAAAAAGGTTGGGGTGCGAGGTCGGGTAACCTCCACGAGTGTCAGGGCTCTTCCAGTTCCTGTGGACCCTCGCGGGTCTGCGGGAAGGGGAAGGGTCTTGGCTGGTGCACCCTGGAGGCAACGGTAAGTGATTCTTCTACGGGGGAATCGCTTACTGGTGCTACTAATAACCCGACACAGGAAGGAGGGGGCTTGCGTGTTCCAGTGATCCCTGAGGCTGTACCGGATAGGGCTACCCATACCGGGGAGGCAAGGGGTGAGGACCCGGGAGCGACGAGGGAGGGCGCCGAGTGGCGGAGGCGCTGGCGTTTGTGGTTGGCCGCTCCCAGCATGCCTCAGCTCATCTGAGGTGGCAAGGGATGCGGCCGTCTGCGCCCGGTAGCCTGCTTGGCAACCACTGGGCAGCGGTGGCGGTGCAGCGGCCGTCTGTGGGCGGCGTGGGAGGGCAGGCTTTCAAGGCTTGTGGCGCGGCCCTGCTGGCGGTCGCCTTCGTGTGGCTGCTGGTCGAGTCGGGCAACCCGTAAACTGCACTGAGCGGACCGGGGGCGTTGCTCATTGAGAGTAGCGCCGCGTGGAAGAAAACCACTATAATAAATCACCCCAATCCCAAGGTTGAGCGGATCGTGCCGATGGGATGCGTGGCTGGAGGGAGTCCAGTCCCTAGCGTGCGGGGGAGCTCACCCCAGAAAAAAGAGACGACGATGTGGATGCATTGCGGGATAACATCATGACAAGCAGTTTAGATTATCTCCGAGCGGGTAACCAATCCCGTCCATCTGCTTCGGTGGATGGCTGCCCCATCGTATACGGAGGGGGCAAAAACTGCTTCGTGGGCCGGCCAGATGCCGGCCTCCGTGAACACGACTTTGGCTGTATTACACCGGACTTTGATCGCAGAGGAGTTTTAAGGCTGAGAGGTGGAGTTGGGACTGATGGAGGTGGACCCAGTTCTGAAAAAACGGCGGGGAAGACCGCCCTTATGGCGAGCGCCTACAGCCCCACGGAGGAGAAAGAAGAGGCCTTCCGCCCCCGCCTCACCCTCGTACGCTCACCAGTGCAGGGGGAGGGTGGCAGCCCGCACATCGACCTAAACGCGGCCGCATTTCAGATCGCGCCGAAATCCTTTACAGACGGCCCAGCGCGCGACGGCGCTGGCCGCTTCTTGCCGCGAGGGCGGAGCAAGGAGCGCACCGTAGAGGGGGCGTCGCACTCAGGGTGGGAAGCCCCAAAAGAGAGGAGCGCGCGGGCGCTGGTACCGGAGGGCGGGCGAGAGGCCCGTTTGGAGAAAATCCCCCGGGTGATTCTGACCCGTTTGGACGAGGGAAGCGTGCCACGGGGGGATCCGGCGCAGGATGCGGACGAGACTGGGTGCACAGTGCGAACCGTCTCGCCTGTCGGAGCTGACGCGGAGGGGCAGCGGCCATCCTCCGCCGACGAGGCTTATGCTCCGCAGAGGAAAACCAGAGCCAGGGCCAGGGGGCGGGTGCGCCCATGCTTGACTCCGTTTAAGTTTGGAGACCCAGAGGTGGCGCAGGAGTCGCCCGTTGACTCCTTAGTGCCCTGGTTTGACGCGGAGGACCCGCCGGAGCCGGCGGTGGCGGGCGTGCCTGACGAGGCGGACAGAGGCTCCCAATCCCTCAGTGTGCGTGCCCAGTCACTGAGCGGCAAGCTCTGGCAGGCGCCCCGAAAGAGGCCTCGCCTTCGGAAAGATGAGGACGAGGAGAGGGATGAGTCCAGCCAGTCTTCGGCAAGTGGCAACTCACCCCCGGTGATAAGGGGGAATGCGTTTTTAAACGCACCACGCAGGGAGGCCTCACGGTTACAGGCGGAGGCCGATATCGCAGATCGGGCGGCGGCGGCGGCAGTAGCCAGAAAGAATCGCAGACCGCGAACCAAACTCTCGCTCAGCGATACGGCTGACAAGTCGGCACAGGAACTGGCAGCCCAGATGCTAGACGACGCAGACACCGTCTACAGGGTTGCCACGACGTCCGGCAACCTAAAAGGCACATCTGTGCGCGATCTAAAAGACGCGGCAGCCTCATTTAAGACCTATGCGGAAGAACTTAGGGGGCGCAATATCTCGGAGGAAACTAGGCGGTTAGAGGCGCACAACAATCGCCTTAAGGCTGAAATGGCGAGTCTCCGCAAGGAGATGGCCGAACTGAGAAGTGACATGGAGAGGTTCCAAAATCAGGGCACTCTAACCGTCTCCAAACCGGTAATGATCGAGGGGCCGTCCTCTGACCGACTTGTCAACCACAGTGATCTGCAGGAGTTCTCTCGCGCCATGATGGTTACCATAGGGACTATGATGGACGCCAAGCTGGACGGGAGATTTCCCTCGCCGTCTATTATGAGGCCTCTCCTGGCCGCAGATAGAAGACACCAAGTTGCCTTAGTTCCAACGCCAGAACCACCACAGTCAACGGAGCATGAGGTCATGGGCCAACAAAAACAGGTGAACACACAGACTGTGCCAGAGTCATCTTCTGGACCAGCTCAGAGGTCACGCCCCAGGGTCATAGTGGCGACAGCCTCAACGGGGCCTATGGTAAATGATCCTCCCGATACCATCAAGGGGAGGAAAAAGAAAAAGAAAAAGAAAAAAAGGATGACGCTGGCCGCTGCTGAGGCCTCTGCGTCCAGAGTAGGCATCCCTGAAGCATTGAGTCCGCTTCCTCCGGTCCTTCAGCCGTCAAAACGCTCGTGGAACGCGGTGGGTGGTAAAGGGGAAAAAATAATGAACACGGTGAAAGGCACTCTGCCAGCTCGCTCCGAGGTCCGTAAGCTCCGCCCTCCTCGCTCGGCAGCAGTAGTCCTGACATTGCAGCCTGACGCCAAGGAAAAGGGTGTGACATACGGACAGGTGCTCGCCCGGGCTAAGGAGAGCATCAATCTCGAGAGCCTTGGCATCAGCGCCGTAAAATTCAAGCGGGCAGCCACAGGTGCCAGAGTACTAGAAGTACCAGGAACAGCCAGTGGCGAGAAGGCCGATGCGCTGGCCAAAGAGCTGGCGGAGAAGCTTGGGCAGGATGTCCGGATCTCCAGGCCGATGATGTCTACAGAGCTGCGCCTCACGCAACTGGATGACTCGGTGTCAACCGGCGAAGTTATTGCTGCCGTTGCTAAGGCCGGTGGCTGCGAAGAAAGCCACATAAAAGCAGGAGAAATTCGCCAGGACGCATCCGGCCTAGGCTCAATCTGGCTTCGCTGCCCAGTCGCAGCGGCTAAAAAAGTGGTGGAAGCTGACCGCGGGAGGCTACAAGTGGGGTGGGTCCGTGCCGCGGTGAAGCTTCTCGATAAGCGCCCCATGCGGTGCTATAAGTGCCTGGAAAAGGGCCATGTCAGGGCACAGTGCGCTAGCGAGGTCGACAGAAGCAATCTCTGCTACCGATGCGGCAAACCCGGTCACAGAGCGAGTGAGTGCTCTGCGTCGCCACACTGTGTTGTGTGTGCAAAAGCGGGCAAGAAATCGGACCACGGGTTGGGTTCAAAACTATGCTTAACCCCCCGCCCGAAGGCGGCAAGAAATAAGGCTGAAACCAGCCCCAGGGCACCTGACAGCAGGCCAGATGCGCGTGAGGAGGATCAGATGGCCACCGATTAAGATGGCCCTTCGCGTACTGCAGGCGAATCTCAACCACTGCGCCAGGGCCCAGGACCTCATGTTCCAGTCCCTGGCACAGTGGATGATCAGCGTTGCTGTGGTGTCAGAGCCATACTCAATCCCTTCCCGGGATGACTGGATAGGCGATGTGGACGGGTCTGTTGCATTAGTTGCGCGAGCGACGGCCGGTGGTCCGCCGCTGACAGGTGCGATAAAAGGGAGGGGCTATGTGGCTGCGCTCTGTGGGGAAATTTGGTTCGTAGCGGTTTATTTCTCTCCAAACCGCTGTCTGGCTGACTTTGAGCGGCTCTTGGATGAAATAGGGGCTCGAGTCGGTCAGTTTCGCCCACGCCCCGTAATCGTTGCTGGTGACTTTAACGCTAAATCCACGGCCTGGGGCTCCCCGGCGACGAATGCGAGAGGAGCAACCCTCGAGGAGTGGGCAGTTGCGTCTGGCTTGGCGGTCATCAACCAGGGAACAGCTACAGACACGTGCGTGCGGCAACAGGGTGGCTCCATCGTGGATATCACGTTTGCGAGTGCCTCCCTGGTGCGCCGTGTCCAGGGTTGGGAGGTCATGGTGGGGGTGGAGACATTGTCGGACCACCGATACATCCGGTTTGAAGTCGCCACACCCTCACAGACTCCGAACAACCCAAGCCGGAATGGCCCAGTCGGTTGCGGCCCAAGGTGGGTTCTCACTAAGCTCGACCGGGAACTGTTGCAGGAGGCGGCCATCGTGCAGGCCTGGTTGCCCGCACCAGAGGGAGAGGTGTTGGTAGGGACCGAAGCTTCCCGGCTCCGGGAGGCCATGTCGCAAATTTGTGACGCGGCCATGCCCCGGGCTAAGTCCTTGGCGCCAAAACGACACGTCTACTGGTGGACCGCTGAGCTTGCACAGATGCGCGCGGACTGCGTAGCTGCTCGGCGCCGGCACATGCGTCAAAAAAGGAGCAGGCAAACAGATGCAGACGAGGAACGACGCCTGTACGTGGCCTACAAGGCCTCCAAACTGGGGCTCTCGGTGGCCATAGGGCGTGCAATAGAGGCAAGTCGTGCCGAATTTCTGGAGATCCTCAACGCCGACCCGTGGGGAAGACCATACAAACTCGTCAGGAGCAAGCTGCGACCCTGGGCGCCTCCACTGACGCAGACACTACAGCCGGAGTTTATGGCTCGTGTGGTCGCGACGCTTTTCCCCGACAGGAGACCTCACCAGCCGCCTACAATGGCGCTGCCAGTGGTGAGACCAAGGGATGAGGAGACTGTCCCACCAATCCGCCCCGCCGAGTTGCGTGTGGCGGTCAACCGGCTCCGTGCTAAGAATACAGCCCCAGGACCTGACGGCATCCCGGGCCGTGCTTGGGCCCTGGCCATGGAGACCTTAGAGCCAAGAGTGCTGCGACTCCTGACCGCTTGCTTGGAGCAGGGTTGCTTCCCTAAGGAGTGGAAGGTTGGCAAGCTGGTCCTACTCCGGAAAGAGGGGCGCCCGGCGGAATCTGCATCCGGCTACAGACCCATAGTCCTGCTGGATGAGGTGGGTAAGCTTTTCGAGCGGATAATCGCGGCCCGCCTCACCAAACACATGGACTGCGAAGGACCGGATTTATCCGACTGCCAATTCGGCTTCCGCCGAGGTCGCTCAACGGTGGACGCAATTCAGCGGGTCAAGGAAATGGCCAATGAGGCCGTGTCCCAGGGTAGGGTTGTCTTAGCGGTGTCATTAGACATTGCCAACGCCTTTAACACCCTGCCCTGGGACACAATAAAGGAGGCGCTGCGGTACCACCGAGTACCCCTCCACCTGTTCCGAGTTATAGAGGCTTACCTCAGTGAGAGGTCCGTCGTCTGGCCAGGGCAACAGGAATGGGGTAGGAGGGAAATGTCCCGTGGAGTTCCACAGGGGTCGGTCCTAGGGCCACTCCTGTGGAACATAGGTTACGATTGGGTTCTACTGGGGGAAAACCTGCGTGGTGTTAAAATCACCTGTTATGCCGATGACACGCTCGTGACGGCCCAGGGACCCAGCTACCGCGACGCAGCCGTGTTGGCGACGGCGGCGGTTGCCCACTGCGTCGGTAAAATTCGACGGCTAGGCTTGGAGGTGGCTCTAACAAAGTCCGAGGCCATATGTTTCTATGGTCACCGAAGAGCACCCCCAGCCGGTGCCGAGATTGTGGTAGGAGGGGTTTCGATTGCTGTCAAACCGACGCTCCTGTACCTTGGCGTCGTACTTGACAGCAAATGGAACTTCAAAGCGCATTTTGAGCGCCTGGCACCCAAATTGCTGCGCGCGGCGGCAGCCTTTGGGCGTATACTGCCAAACCTGGGAGGGCCCAGGGCTTCATGCCGCCGTCTGTATACGGGTGTGGTGCGATCGATGGCGCTCTACGGTGCCCCAGTCTGGGCTGTTGCCCTCAGCAGCCAGAATATCGCACAGTTGCGTCGACCGCAGAGAGCGATGGCTCTGAGGGTAATCAGAGGGTACCGTACCGTAAGTACGGACGCTGCGTGTGTTCTGGCTTGTACCTTGCCATGGGACCTTGACGCTGGGGCCCTCGCGGCAGTATACCGCTGGCGCGTGGAGGCACACGACCGAGGCGAATATCCGGCGCCTAGGGAGGTACAGGCGAGAAGAGACGCTGAGCGCCTTGAAATGGTGGAAATGTGGGAGGAGAGGCTGGAGCGGCCAAGTGCCGGCCTCAAAACCATCCAGGCAGTTCGTCCAGTTCTCCGACAGTGGTTGGACAGACGCCACGGTGCAACGACATTCCGACTGACGCAGATCCTCTCTGGGCACGGATGCTTTGGAAAGTATCTGTGTCGTATAAGGAGAGAGCCAACCGCAGCATGTCACCACTGTGACAACTGCCTGGAGGAGACGGCCCAGCACACGCTAGAGGTGTGCCCAGCCTGGGACGGAGAACGCCAAACCCTGCGCTCCATAGTAGGTCATGACCTCTCGCTGCCAACCGTGGTTAACAACATGGTCGGCAGCGACAGGGCATGGAAGGCAGTCCTCGCCTTTTGCGAGACTGTCATGGAAATTAAGGAGGTGGCCGAGAGACAGCGGGAGGTAACTTCCGAGGACCCCGGCCGCCAAAGGCGAATAGGGCGGAGGCGACGAAACTACGATCGCCAAATCCCGCCTTAACAGTGGCCAGGGCCGGCAGGCTTGGGGAAGTCTGTCGGCCGGACAACCAACTGGCCCGAGTCGGCAGTGCACGCGTCCACGCGCGCCAGTCATTCCGTGTCGGCGCAGGCAGGGCTAACATCTTTCCCCCCTCCTGCTAAAGAGCTTGGGGCCCTCCACCAGGCCAGTCACCGCCGGGTCGCGGAAGAGTGCCTTTGGCGTGCCCGTAACCCGGCAATATCGTGACGAGATGGAAACCGTGGGGTTTTAGACGGTAGTCCGGGCGGTTCCCGGGAGCCCGTCATACCCGCCCTGTCCCACCCGGACGTGGCGGGATGCGTAAAGGCATTTCCCCACGTAAAAAAAAAAAAAAAAAAAAAAAAAAAGGTTAGGTTAGGTTAGGTTAGGTTGGGGTGCGAGGTCGGGTAACCTCCACGAGTGTCAGGGCTCTTTCAGTTCCTGTGGACCCTCGCGGGTCTGCGGGAAGGGGAAGGGTCTTGGCTGGTGCACCCTGGAGGCAACGGTAAGTGATTCTTCTACGGGGGAATCGCTTACTGGTGCTACTAATAACCCGACACAGGAGGAAGGGGGCTTGCGTGGTCCAGTGATCCCTGAGGCTGTACCGGACAGGGCTACCCATACCGGGGAGGCAAGGGGTGAGGACCCTGGAGCGACGAGGGAGGGCGCCTAGTGGCGCGGGGGCCCCTAGAGGGCCCGGAACGGCTCTCTCCACGTCCGTCTGAGTAGCAGATGGCGCTGGAGATGGGCAACGGCCGTAAGGCCGTGGAGATGGGGTGGTCTAACCAACCACCAACAGGGGAGCCCACGCCAGCTCCCCTTGAATCCCGGAACCCGCAGCCCTCCCAACGACCCCCATCTATGGCGGCATGGGGTACGGGAGGTGCCAGCTCTTTTAGCGCGCGGACCGGAGGGCTTGCCTTAACTGGCCGGCCCGCGGGAAGGAAACCCTATAAAACCCGACAGTGAAGTCGTTAAAACCTCTGGACACCGCCCGACCTCCAGAGTAAATAGGGTTACACAGGTACAGGGGGCACTGCCTGGGTGGACGTCTTTCCCCCACACTCGTGGGAACAAAATGGACAACAAAAATGAAACGGAGACGGAAACAAACAAACACGGCAAATCGATACAGGACACCGATACGGAGGCCTTCCGCCCCAGCCGGAGCCTCGCACGCTCACCAGTGCGACAGGAGGGGATTAACATACATGCGGCCAGCTTGCAGATTACGCCGAAAGGGGCAGGCGGCCCGGCGCGCGACGGCTCTGGCCGCTTCACGCGGCGAGGGCAGGGCGGGGAGCGCTCTGCGGGGGGGGCCTCGGGCTCGCTCCAGCTGGCAGCCACGGGCGCGGGGCGGGGAGCCCCAGAGAAGGGAAACGCGCTGGCGCAGGTGCGAGAGTTGAGGGTGTCCCTCGAAAGAGTAGACGCCCATAGACCGAACAGTAAGGCGAGAACTAATAGCGGTGCATCCGGGTCCGACTCCAGCCTGGTGACCGTCAAATCACGGTCCGGGTCGGACTCGGGCTCACCGCCTCAGGGAGAGAAAGCCCGCTTCTGGCGGGGGCAGGGCCCGAAACGGCTATGTGTGGAGCTGTCGGAGAGCAGCGAAGATGACCCGCCGCTGGCACCACCAACGCCTACCCGGCCAGTGGCCGCCGCGGCGTTTAAAAAACAAAGGGGCCGCCCTCCAACAACTGGCGAGTACATCGGCCTCGCGGCGTCCCAACGGGCGCTTAACAAGGCCAAAAGAGAGGCGATCCTGCTGGAAGCGGAGGAAGATCTTGCCAGAGACGCTGCGCTGGCGGAGCGATCTCGGACCTCCCGCCTGTCCGAATCCTCGCGGGAAGGCGAAGCCACGCCTAACACAGTGGCAAATATGAGAAAAACCGTGGAGGAACAAATGGCCATTGTTATGAAAGTGGCCACTAAATCGGGGCATTTGCAGGGGACGTACGTGCGCGCACTCAAGAACGTGGCGGCGGCCATCCCGGAGATGTTCGACCACCTATGTTCGCGCACAGTCTCGGATGAAACCCGCCTGCTGCAGGCAGCTAACGAAAAGCTTCAAGGGGAAGTGGCCAGCCTACGCCAGGAGCTGACAGAGCTGAGGAGCAGCCTAGAGAAATCCAGGACACTGGATCACTCACACGGACTGAGAAAGGTGGTCGAAGAGGTGGCACGCTCCAACCGGGACCAGCTCTGCGCCATGCTCAACACCCGGCTGGCGGGCATTGAGTGCCGACTCCTCCCGGAGCCACGGGCGGGGCCCTCATCGGCCGCCGGCGAGGAGATGGAGGAGCGGCCTGACAGCGAGTCCCAGGAGCCCCCGTCCGCTTCCGAGTCCGTGCCCGCTCCCAGGGCGGCTCCGAAGCGAGGACCTCCGAACCTAACGGGGGAGCCCCGAAAAGGGGATGAAGGGAGTGGAACAAAAAAGAAGAAAAACAAGAAGAAGGCGAAGAAACCGACTCTGGCCGCGGTTGAGGCCTCCGCTGGCAGAATAAACGTTTCTGACGTCTCTCGTCCGCCTTCGCCGGCTCCCAACGAGACATGGAGTAACGCAGTCGGTGGGCATAAACAGAGGAGGAAAGCTGCGGCGCTCGAAGCTAAAGGACAAACGGTGTCGCAGCCTCAGAAACAGGCGGCCAAAGCGAAACGAGGAAAAAAACTACGCCCGCCACGCACAGCGGCGATTACGCTCACTTTGAAGCCAGAGGCTGTCGAAAAAGGCCTCAAATATGAGACAGTGCTGGCCGAAGCCAGGAGCCGCATCAAGCTCGAGGAGGTGGGTTTAGTTTCGGTACGCTTCCGTACGACGGCGACTGGAGCCCGCATGCTGGAGATCCCTCCCGGCACGGAAAACCCGGAGAAAGCAGCAGATGCGCTTGCTGAAAAGCTCCGGCAGGCCCTCAGTGCAGACGTGGTACACGTCCACCGTCCGGTGAAGTGTGCGGAGATCCGAGTCACGGGCCTGGATGACTCGTCAAGAGCAGAGGAAGTCGTAGCGGCTGTATGTGCGGAAGGGGGCTGTGCCGCCGAGGCCATAAGACCGGGCGTAATATCCCGTGGCCAGAGAGGCTCGGGATCGATGTGGCTCAGCTGCCCAGTAATAGCGGCTAAGAAAGTGATAGAGGTTGGCCGCATTAAGGTAGGCTGGATTTCGGCACGAGTTGAGTTGCTTGAGGCCCGGCCACTGCGCTGCTACAGATGTCTGGAGACAGGCCACGTAGCGGTCAATTGTGTATGTGGTGTAGACCGCAGCGGCCTATGCTTTCGCTGTGGGAAACCAGGCCACAAGGCGCGTGAGTGCACCGCTTCTGAAGCGAATTGCGCCATCTGCGCGGCGGCTGGCAAGCCTGCGGCACATTCGCTTGGTGCCAAAGGCTGCGTCGGAGGGCACTCCCAAAAGGAAAAGAGGGCTGTTGGTAAGAAAACAGGGAATGGTGACTCTGCCACCTCTCAGTCTTCACAACGGGCTCCAGAGGTGGATCTGATGGACGTCGTGCAATAAATGGCACTCAAGATTTTGCAGGCGAACATCAACCACTCGACCAGAGCTCAGGATCTATTGATCCAGACAATGGCAGAGTGGCAGATTAAGGTGGCCGTGGTCTCGGAGCCCTACTTCGTACCAACCCGGGATGGCTGGGTCGCCGACCGCGACGAGTCAGTGGCGCTTATAGCCCCTGCAAGTGCCGGCTCCCCGACTTTAGAAGGGGTGGTGAGGGGTCGGAGCTATGTTCTGGCGGTCTTAGATGGAATGACTATTGTTGGGGTATATTTTTCGCCCAGCCGTAGCCTCGCCGATTTTGAGCAACTGCTCGACGAAATCGGGGCCCTGATTGGGCGGGTACTCCCCACCCCTGTGCTTGTTGCTGGCGATTTCAACGCAAAATCAACAGCGTGGGGATCTCCAGCAACTGATGCGCGGGGCGAAGTGCTGTTCGAGTGGGCGGTGTCCTTGGGGTTGGAAATTATCAACAGGGGATCGGAGAGCACGTGCGTGCGGCGACAGGGCGAATCGATCGTAGACATCACGTTTGCGTCCCACGCCCTGGCCCGCCGTGTTCAGGATTGGAGGGTGGAGGTGGACGAGGAGACTCTATCGGACCACCGGTATATCCGGTTTGACGTCGCCAATGCCTCTCTGCCTGCGCAGGAAGGAAACCGGTCCTCTGTTGGGGATGGCCCGCGGTGGGTCCTAAGTCGCCTTGACAGGCAGCTGGCCAAGGAGGCGGCCATAGTCGAGTCGGTCGGACGGGGACGGGGTCGGTGGACCAGGTGGACCATGAGGCCGAACGGCTTGTTGCCGCCATAACTCGGGTGTGCGATGCCGCTATGCCTAGGATGAAGCCATTCCCGCCAAGGCGCAGAGCATACTGGTGGCGCCTAGAGCTCCGGCAGCTGCGGCGCGCTTGCGTGGCTGCTCGGCGTCGATACACCCGAAGCCGGAGAAGGCGGATTCGTGATCTGGCCCAGGAGGATGTGTTGTACGAGGCATACAGGTCCGCCTGTAAGGCCCTCCAGACGGCTATTGCACAAGCCAAGGAGGCTGCCTGGGAAGAATGGCTGGGGACGCTTGACCGAGATCCGTGGGGCAGGCCGTATCGCGCCGTGAGGCAGAAACTCCGGCCATGGGCTCCGCCACTCACCAGCAGTCTCCAGCCGGAACTTCTGGGTCAGGTTGTGGGGACTCTCTTCCCTGAGAGAGATCAGTTTGTGCCGCCGGCCATGTCCGCCAATGAACCCCCAGAGGCGGAGTTGGAGGTGCCTCCGGTAACTGACGCGGAATTCGGCGCTGCTCTCTTGAGACTCCAATCCAAGAAGACCGCCCCAGGGCTGGACGGCATACCGGGGTCCGCGTTGACCGTGGCCCTGAAGGAAATGGGTGGCGACATGTGCGCTCTATTTAGTGCGTGTCTGGCGCAAGGGAAGTTCCCACGGAGGTGGAAAACGGGCAAGCTCGTGTTGCTGCGAAAGGAGGGGCGCCCGCCTGACCAGCCTTCGGCCTACCGTCCCATCGTGCTCCTCGATGAGACGTGTAAACTATTTGAGCGCGTGATCGTGAACCGTCTCGTCAAAACCATGGAGCGGGGTCTGAGCGAGTGGCAATATGGTTTTCGTCCCGGCCGCTCGACGTTGGGTGCAATTGCTCGCGTAAGAGCCATCGCGGAAGAGGGAGTATCTCAGGGCGGGGTGGTGATGGCTGTGTCCTTAGACATTTCAAATGCTTTTAACACCCTGCCCTGGGAAACTGTAAAGGCGGCTCTACGGTACCACGGCGTTCCTGCGTACCTGCAAGCGGTGGTTGCCGATTACTTCGCGGAGAGGAGAATTGCATACCCGACGAAGGACGGTTGGGGGTACAGAACTATGTCGTGCGACGATGAAGTATCTGGGACTCGTCCTCGACGGCAGGTGGAAGTTCGAGGAGCATTTCCGGCGCTTGGCTCCGAGGTTAGTGGCTGCGGCCGGAGCTCTGGGGCGGATCTTGCCCAATCTGGGTGGGCCAGGAGGGACGTGCCGGCGTCTATACATTGGAGTAGTGCGCTCTATGGCGCTCTATGGGGCGCCAATATGGGCGAATTCTTTGGGCCCCCGAAATGTCGCCTTTTTGCGACGCCCGCAGAGGGTCATCGCGCTAAGGGTGGCTCGAGCATACCGCACAGTCTTGCACGCCGGAGCTTGCCTCCTTGCTGGAGGCACGCGATGTTCTCCTCGGCAAGTGGTCGGAGAGACTTGCAGTCCCGGGCGCAAGCCGGGAACTAGTGGCGGCGGTTCGGCCCGTCCTGAAAGATTGGGTCGAACGGAAACACGGTGCCCCAACCTTCCATCTCACGCAGCTCCTGACTGGGCATGGCTGCTTTGGCAGGTACCTGTGCGTGGTGCTGGGCAGGGAGCCGACAGCGGCATGTCACCATTGCGGAGGAAGGGCTGCGGACACGGCCGAACACACGCGCTCGGAGTGCCCTGCATGGGCGGGACCCCGCGCCATCCTGTCCGCGGCTGTTGGGAGTGACCTGTCGCTGCCGGCGTTGGTCGCCAAAATGGCCAGCAGTGAGGAGTCCTGGACGGCAGTGGTCATTTTCAGTGACGCGGTGATTTCACGAAAGGAGATGGCGGAGCGTGAGCGCGAAGAAGACGCAAACGCGCCCCCACAACGTCGCCGAAGACTTGGCAGGCGACGTGCGGCCTATGCTGGCCGTATGATGCTGCCATGACGAGGACCTGCGGGTGATGGATAGGGAGACCATCACTCGCATCGCATTAAGAGGTCCTGAGCTGGAAGACTTTGCGAGTGTTCCGTAAAGTCTTCAGCGGAGTGGGCCCGGGGCAGTATAGCCTCGGCCCCTGAAGTTGGGCCCGCGAGGGCAACGCTGACGGGGTAACGGTGTGCAACCGCGTTCCCGGAATCCCGTCCAATGGCGAGCGAAGGAACACCCCAGGGGTTTAAGTCCGTGGGAGTCGGACATACCCACCCGGTTTCTCCCGAACCGGGTGGGATCCATAACGGATTTCCCCTGGGAAAACAAAAAAAAAAAAAAAAAAAAAAAAAAAAAAAAAAAAAAAAAAAAAAAAAGTTAGGTTAGGTTAGGTTAGGTTAGGTTAGGTTAGGTTAGGTTAGGTTAGGTTAGGTTAGGTTAGGTTAGGTTAGGTTAGGTTAGGTTAGGTTAGGTAGGAGGCCCCCCCGAGGGTGCCCGCCTTGTCGGGGCGGGGGGGCTTAGTAACTGTGGACTGGTCACCCACGGTGAAGCTAAGAGGCACCCAGGGCCGGCCTGTTTGGGCCACCGGCTGGCCCGAGGAGGGCGCTCCTAGCGGGCTTAGCGAAGCCCGCTTAGGATGCGTAAGGGAGGGACCGTAGAAGAAGAGGAGTACCGGTTAGGTAGGAGGAGGTTAGTATCGAGGACGAAAGCTGGAGATGGGCCACGGGCCCCTGCAGCCGAGGAGGCTACGAGAATGGCCACCGATTAAATATGGCTCTAAAGTTTCTCCAGGCGAACCTCAACCATTGCGCCAGAGCTCAGGACCTCTTGCTCCAGAGTGTGGCGGAATGGTCGATTCACGTGGGTGTAGTCTCGGAGCCCTACTACATCCCTCCAAGGGACAATTGGGTTGGGGACCATGATGGTTTGGTGGCGATAGTCACGCAGGCGGCTGCTGGCTCGCCGACTTTCTCCAGAGTGGAAAAAGGCCGAGGATACGTTGCCGGGCTCCTTGGCGGCATCCTTGTGATCGGTGTCTATTTTTCGCCTAACAGGAGCTTGGCCGAATTCGAATCTTTCCTTACGGAGGTGGGAGCGCTAGTTAGTCGTAGCCGTCCGGTCCCCGTGCTTATTGCTGGGGATCTTAATGCCAAATCCGCGGCGTGGGGGTCTCCATCAACGGACGTGCGTGGCCAAGAATTAGAGGACTGGGTCATTACAGCCGGCTTGGCGGTGATCAACAGGGGGTCGGTTAACACATGCGTGCGACAAAATGGCGGTTCCATTGTCGATGTGACGTTTGCAGATGTTGCCGTTGCCCGCAGGATCCTAGACTGGGAAGTACTGGAGGGTGTCGAAACCCTGTCGGACCACCGCTATATTCGGTTTAGTGTCTCGGCGTTTTTAGATCCAAGAGTGTCCCAAAACCGGTCGCTAAGAGGAGACGGCCCTCGATGGGCGCTAAAACGCTTAGACCGGGAAGTGCTGGAAGAAGCGGCTCTGGTAAAGGCATGGTTGCCAGTACCCGAAGGCCCCATAAATATAGAAACGGAGGTACAATGGCTCGGGGAGGCAATGACCGAAAATTGTGACGCAGCTATGCCTAGAGTCAGGCCGCAGCACCCACAGCGCAAAGTGTACTGGTGGTCCGCTGAACTCGCACAGCTGCGGGAATCGTGCATAGCAGCGCGGCGCCGGTATACCCACTGCCGAAGACGACGGATTCGCGACACTGAAGAGGAGGCGCAGCTCTACGCAGGCTACAGAGAGATCGTAGTCTCTCTACAGGTCGCCATCGGCAGGGCGAAAGACGTCGCCGAACAGGAAATGCTGGAGAGTCTCAATAGAGACCCTTGGGGACGGCCGTACAAAATGGTGAGGTGTAAACTTCGGCCCTGGGCACCCCCACTGACGCAGACTCTCCAACCAGAGACCCTGAGACGAGTCGTCGACACCCTCTTTCCAGAGAGGGAAGAGCACGTGCCGCCGCCGATGGCAACCCCTGCTGTCGCAAGCAGCAATGGTGCGGACTCTGCGCGGGTGCCTGAGATCACGGAAGGTGAACTGAGAGCGGTGCTGCTCCGGTTAAAACTAAAGAACACCGCCCCGGGTCCCGACGGAATACCAGGTCGGGCTTGGATAGTGGCGCTGGGTCCTCTTGAACCACGCGTAAGGGCGCTATTTAGCGCGTGCTTGGAGCAGGGCCAGTTCCCGCGTGTGTGGAAGACGGGGAAACTGGTCCTTATCCGAAAAGAAGGACGTCCGGCCGACTCACCATCGGCTTACCGGCCAATCGTCCTGCTTGACGAGGTGAGCAAGCTTTTTGAGCGCGTCATCTCAGCCCGCCTCGTCAAGCATCTCGAGAATGTGGGGCCAAATCTGAGCGACAGGCAATACGGCTTTCGGCGATGCCGATCCACCATTGACGCGATCGGTCGTGTCCGGAGCCTAGTCGATCAGACAGTCTCAGGTGGAGGTGTAGTTTTGGCCATTTCACTTGACATCTCGAATGCGTTCAACACCTTGCCTTGGGGATGCATCAAAGAGGCGATGAAATTCCATGGCGTGCCTAAGTACCTGTGCGACATAATTAACACCTACCTATCGCTCAGGGCGGTAAAGTACCCAGCGCGGAACGGGTGGATCTCAAAAGATATGTCGTGCGGTGTTCCACAGGGGTCTGTCCTCGGTCCACTCCTGTGGAACATCGGCTACGACTGGGTTCTGCGTGGGAGAAACCTACACGGAGTAGATCTGACGTGCTACGCCGACGATACGCTCGTTACCGTAAAGGCTAGCACGTTCAGAGATGCGTCCATCCTCGCCACAGCAGGAGTGGCACATGTGGTGGGCAAAATCAGGAGACTGGGTCTGGAGGTCGCCCTCCATAAGTCGGAGGCCATTTGTTTCCATGGGCCCCGGCGAGCACCCCCATCTGGCGCTCAACTGGTGGTGGGCGGAGTTTCCATCGGCGTCGGGTCGACGATGAAGTACCTGGGACTCGTCCTCGACAGCCGGTGGAACTTTAAGGAGCATTTTAGGCGACTGGCT